>JBBBDQ010009386.1:0-30060 GCA_037127315.1 Ascarosepion bandense
AATGCCAACCTCGAAGCGAGCACGTGGCTCCTCAAGTGTGGCATCCCCAGACCCCCTTGACACGGACGGAGGCAACAGACTCCTTTGTCGACCACGGTAGTGTCCCTCCCAAAGACAGGAGAATAGCAAAACGCTCGAGCGCCTTCTCATGATCGTCACAAAGGGGAAGTACTGACAGCCGGTAAAGGATCATGGGAAAGAGGTATGTGTTACACACCTCCGCCAAGCCCTTCACGGAGAGACCCCGTCGACGCCAAATCTTGACCGACGCGCCGACCTTTGCCAGTACTTGACCAGTTTTCTCAGTTGTAAGTCTCGACCGAACCAAACTCCGAGGAGCTTGACCGGCCCGGCTGTCCAGCCAGAAGGGCCCCGGAGGAAACTCCCTTCCAGGCACCTAACCGCAAGCCGGATGACTTGTCGCAGTTAATTCTGGCCTCGTCACCTTCTCGTACCGTACAAGCGCCTGGTGTACTGCCTCTAACTTTTGCGAGGACACAAAGGTCGTTACGTCATCGGCGTACGCAGAAACCCTGGCTCGAGCTCCGCCAGGGACTTCAATTCCACGCAGGACCGGACTGCCTGTCTCGTCCCTTAGCCGGTGGGGGCCGAGGGGCTCCAACGCCAAGACAGGCAGAGGAGAAGACAGTGGACAACCCTGTCGGACCGACCTAGACAGCGCGAAAGCGCCCGACAGCTTCCCGTTCACCTGTACCACAGCCCGGGGGGAGCGATACAGAAGGCGAATTCGAGGCGGCTGAAGTCGGGTTTGAATCTGGCGGCCTGCAGGGACAGCAGCCAGGTAGCCATGGTCAATCCTATCAAATGCCTTGGACTGATCTAAATTCGATCAGCGCGGCCTCATCGTCGTCTTCTACACCCTCTATGATCGTGCGAATCAAGTGCAGGTTGCTCTGAATTGTTCTCCCCTTCACAGAACAAGTCTGATCCGGTTCCAACAGAGACTCGGCAACTAGCTGCAAGCGATTCGTCAGGATCTTGGCCAAAATCTCTTTTAACTCTGTGTTTAGCAGAGTTATGGGTCTGTAATCGTCTAGTTCCTCCCAACCTTCTTGTTTTTCTCAACAGCGTGATCACGCCCCTGCGATCCTGACCGGGGAAGGACTCTGCCGAAACCAGTGGTTGAACACGACTGCCAAGAGCGGGACAAAAAGGTGCGACATCCCCGGGTACACCATAGGGCAAACCATCCCAAACCTGGCGACTTGCCACCGCTGACCTTCTTCAGTTACGTAGATTTCTGCCCTCCGTACTTCTTCGTGCCAGTTGCTTCAGCCGGCAAAAGCCGGGGAAAGTCAGCCAAATAGCTGCGAAAGTCCTCGTCACGGAGACCAGGCTCTGGTAAACGTGTTCGAAATGCTGCCGGAACGCCTCGCACATGTCGTCGGTCGACTCCAGAGAGTCCTCCGGGTCGCGTACCTCTCGAATGTACCGTCGCCGGCTCGGCGAATTTCCTTCTTGCGCAGTTCCGCGCCCATTTTCACAGCTTCGGAAGACATCTGCTTAACTTAGCTCCCACTACCTGGCCCATGTAGCGCCCGCTAGTCGAACGCTCCAGGGCCTCCCCTGCTAAGGCTATTTCAGGGAATCTCACCAGCCTCCGCCCGGGCGAAATTAGCTCTAAGTGTCTTTGCCTCCCGCAGCCTTATCTAGGTTGAGCCGCTGGCTATATTTGGTGGCGAAAGACCTAATGAGTCCTAAGACTAACCCACCCACTTACTCCCAATGACTCGCCCACTCACGCCCGCTGAACTAGCTTTGTCAGCTGGTCACGAAAGTTCCGCCTGTCCAGTAAGGACTGGTTGAACTTCCAATAACCAGCCAACCTAGGCTTCCGTACCCCACCACACGGCACAACGAGTTTGTGATCCGTGTAGCCTAACCAGTGGAACGTTGGACATTCTACAAGTCTATGTCGGCTTCTCTCACTAACACCCTATCCAGGTACGCTGATACCCGGGTAGAGGGCCAACTACGCGTCCACGTCCACATGCTCCCTTCCGGATGATCGACCCGGTATCTATCGACGAGACCAAAATCGCCGACAAGATTGACCAGGCTACGATCACCACCTACTCCGCTAGCGCCTCCCCCTCTATCCCATTTGGGGGTTAGGATGGCATTCCAGTCCCCAACTAAGATTAGCCGCCGAATGCACCATGAAGGGCTCCAACAGCCGAAAGAAAGAGACACGCTCACCTTGAACATTGGGCGCACAAACCGCAATCAGCCGGAACGACTTGCTTTTCACTGCAATATCGGCCACGATCAGCCGGCCCTCGGCACCGACATGGACAAGGTCAACCTCGCGTCCAGGGTACGCTTAACCAGCAAAGAAACACCCTGGCCCGCCGGCTCCCATATGCTGGAATAAACGACAAAGTCGTCATCCAGCACACACGAGTCGACTTCGCAAAATGTTGTTCCTGGATCATGGCCACATCCACGCCGTATGACAAGAGGTCACGAAGCAGGCGAGCTGCCTTGCCCCGATCCCTCAGGCCATACGCATTCAAACTGGCTATCTTAATAGACATTTCTTAGATCTGAAAAGAAAAGAAAAACATGCAACAACGGCACTAATCACATACGGGGAAAAATCTCTGGTGGCTGGGACCCCGACGTCCTGGACTGTCCTAGGGACCCTGTACCAACATCGAACGTAATCCGTCCGTCCAGGACAATACCGCCGACGTCCGTAGGGTAAGTGAGTTTTATTACCCTATATAGCACAGACCAAAATCGGGAACCTCCCAGCACAAATTTCTAGCCATTTTTTTTAATTCAGGGGTGCCTTCCGCACCATTCTAATATTTGAGTAATGCTTTAACCTGCGCTATGTGGTCCCAGACCTCAGGTTGCCTCCTGTGTTACGTATCAGGGTAATGACACCTGGGGCCTGGGAAAAGTTCCTAGGGTTGTCCGTGGCTAGTCCTTTTCACCGAAGTAAGCTTTAGGAGTGGTTTGAGCAAATTTCTCCTTTGCGATGACCACTCTAACCCAATGTCTTCATTAATTTTCATGAGGCATCCGCGAGAGGGAGGGCATTTTTCTTTTTATGCCGAGTAGGGGCCGGAACAGGAGAAGGGGGAGGGAGAGGGAGTAGTGGATCTTCTCAAGGGGGTCAGCTCGAAGGTCGGGGACTGGGACACCTTCTGTGGAGAAGAGGGCAGGGCCTGGCTTTCTGCGCATAGGAGCACCTAACTGGGGAAACCGGGAAGAGATGTACATTTATCCCTGTGTCTTCTTCGTTCCACGCTCCTACTCCTCCGTCGACTCTTGGGTTTATCGTGCTGCTCTTCCTCGTCGTCTCTTCCAAGGTGCTCTTTAAGGACGCCGACCTTTCCACGTCCATTTCCTCCACCTCTTGGGGGAGGGACTCTTTCGTACATGTTTGGCCGGCGTTTTGGCGGGAGGGGAGACCCCTACCGGGGGCTCCTTTTCTTTGTTTTCCGGCTCCCCGCCCAGAGACGGCGCTTTTGCCGGGCACGCTCTCTGTTTGGCTGGGGACGCTGCTTTTGCCGGAGTCTGTTTTGGAGGCGTCTTGACAGCACCTTCGCGGGGGAAGGAGTTCGCCTTCTTTTCTGCCGACCACCTGCCACTCGCCCTCCCTACTGACAGTCTGTGCTGGAGTTGGTGTTGTCTTGCATGTCTCCTTTCCCCCTGCCTTTTCCTCTTGCTGCGGCTGCTTGGCTGTCGGGCCTTTGGGGGTGGGTTCTTCGGCCGGGCAAGCCTTGGCAACATGTTCCCCGCTCCGCAGACCCAACAGCACGGCTTTTCTTTCCTCTACAATCACAAATATCTTGCGACCCCTACAAGTGAGGATGTTGGGATCTGATTATCTTCTTTGTCAAGGTCACTTGAGGTCATGTCACCTGTCAAAAGCCTGTTCTTTTTGACCGCAGCATGAGAGACTCGGGCTGTTCTCGTGCTATATCCCGCAAAAAGGCATCTGGTTGTCCTCGGCGATGTCCATTGGGACGCCATGCAGGGTGATTTTAAGTTTCTTAGTACCCATGTACTTGTATGGATTTGGAGTGTCTTGGTTTCCAAGACTACCCCATTAGGGCTCTCTGCCTCCCCTGCAGATCCAAGCAGGACGTCCCACATGGCACCGCCTCTCGCTACGGCCCTGGCTTTGATCTTCAGTGCTTTAATACTTTCTTCAAACACGTCCCTGGGGACCCCAATTAATTTGTGTGTTTTAAGGTCCTTTGTTATCAAGGTAATTATTCGGGCTTCTATTAGAGCTAACTGTTCAGGGACCGAAACCAGTTCTTGGTTTCCTGATAAATTCCGCGTACTTCAAGTTCATTTGGAGCGTAGTACTCCTCTCCCTTAGTAATGATTCTACCCATTCCACCCAGAGGTAGAAGGTATGGGAGATGCTGCTGATATCGGAAGAGGGGTCGATCTCAGTTGGTAAACTCTAGTTCTCTTTTCCCTCCCACCGAGGCCGTGGTGGGAGGACTGACTTTCCGGCCTATTACAGGCCATTGCCACTAAGTGGCCGAACACCGGGTAGTTGCAATCCGGTGTTTGCGTTGTGAGAGCTAGTCTACCAAATCCCGGGCTGAAATGCAAGCAAACCCAAAAACCAAATTGATAGCTAATATCACGGTGGAACAAAGTTTGCTCTGGTTTTTTTGCCAAACACCACACAAACAAAAGTCTGGGGGGATGGCTAGTTTTATTTATTCTTTAATTATTAAAGAATTATGGCACAAGGCCGAAAATGGGTGGGGTACAAAAATTTGGGGTGGTCTTCAGTACTCTATCTTATACCTAGCTAATCGATTCACGACCCATACATACGTTTACAATTTTCAATCACCATAAGAATTTGTCCATCAACACTCATACATATCGTACACCAAAATACTGCAAAAAACCATACTAGGGACCTACAAAACGCCCCAAATGTACATAAAAATTTGTGACTATTTACAAATATAATACAAAAATAGATTTAAAAATTAAAAAGTGAAATGACATGATGGGAAGGGGGAATGAAGAAACAAAAAACCCCAAACTAAAAACAATTTCAAATGAACATCATATACATGGTGTTAGTAAGACCCAAACACACCCTCATAATTAAAGAGGCCACTGTATTCTGCCTTAAAAAGGCAAAATCAAGTAGCTCTCTTCTACAGGGAAAGGAGAAGGCAGGTTAAAATAAATTGGACTGGGGAATATATAAGGCTGACCCAGCCGAGAGTAAAACGGGACAAAATAACGATGGACAAAGGGATCTGGATCATAACAAAAGTATTGGAGCCGGGAACAGGCTAGGACAACCCATACACTCACATTAACTAGGTACACAAAAGAATATTCATTTTAACCACGGGAAGGGTTCCAAAGGAATCCCCCGATGTGATTAGCAGATCTAAAAGAAAATCAAGGCTAGCCCCGGTCACACGAACCAGGCTCGCTGCATGTATCCACCTTTCGCAGTCTGTCGGGTGCAGCTGCTTCGTTCAGCCCTAACTCTTCACTTTGAGCTGCGGCTTCAAAATATCGGATTAGATCCTGATCCGAAAGACGACCGCCCCGCAAGACTTCCTCCAGTCGCGTCGTCCATATCACCATTCTAGCCGAAGCCAGCAGCGTCAGAAACACCATCCGCTTCGGTACTCCAGAGTACGGGGGCAACACATTGTCCACAGCGTATGCGCGATCAATGAGCACGAGCTCTCGCGGCGCGATACGAGCAGTCAACTCGCCGACACGCGCCCACAACGGGCGAACGCGCGAACAATGGAAGAAGGCGTGCGCAGACGTCTCCGATTCCAAGCCGTGTTCACAATCTGGCAAATCCGCTGATACCCATTGCGAAACGCTTGTCATTGAGAGACAAACTATCTGAGTCAATCGCTAGGTCAGAGAAAACTCAGAGTTGTTGAGCCAATCTGCACTTGGCGCCCAAGACCAATGAGAGCGGTACCCACTCTCGACATGCCGAGCTGACCATGTTTATCCTTCCACGGCACCCTCCACTAATCCTGATAGAAGATTTTCCTAGGCTGTGAAAGGTCACTGGACCGTGGAATGGCCCGTAAAGCGCCAGACACTGAGGGAGGAATTCTGGTCGCACCCAAGGCCCGACGGTCAGCCATAGGGTCGGGGGCGTGATGGCAAGGCAAGGGAACATGTCCCTCACTACCCCCGCAAGCAACCGATCTTCCCAACGGGCAAGCGCCTGAGGAATGCCAACCTTGAAGCGAGCACGTGGCTCCTCAAGTGTGGCATCCCCAGACCCCCTTGACACGGACGGAGGCAACAGACCTCCTTTGTCGACCATGTGTTTGCGTCCTCTCCAAAGACAGGAGAATAGCAAACGCTCGAGCGCTCTTCATGATCGTTTCACAAAGGGGAAGCAATTGACAGCCGTAAAGGATCATGGGAAAGAGGTATGTGTTACACACCTCCGCCAAGCCCTTCACGGAGACCCCGTCGACGCCAAATCTTGACCGACGCGCCGACCTTTGCCAGTACTTGACCAGTTTTTCTCCTCCAGCTGTAAGTCCGGACCGAACCAAACCCGAGGAGCTTCGACCGGCCCGTCCGTCCAGCTGAAGGGCCCCGGGAGGGAAACTCCCCCTTCCAGGCACCTAACCGCAAGCCGGATGACTGTCGCAGTTAATTCCTTGGCCCCTGTCACCTTCTCGTACCGTACAAGCGCCTGGTACCGCCTCCCATGTCCCTGCGGGAGGACACAAAGGTCGTTACGTCATCGGCGTACGCAGAAACCCTGCGGCTCGAGCTCCGCCAGGACTTCAATTCCACGTAGGACCGGACTGCCCGTCTCGTCCCTTAGCCGGCGAAGGAGGGGCTCCAACGCCAAGACATAAAGGAGAGAAGACAGTGGACAACCCTGTCGGACCGACCTTAGACAGCGCGAAAGCGCCCGGATTTCGTTCACCTGTACCACAGCCCGGGGGGAGCGATACAGAAGGCTAATCCAGCGGCTGTGTCGGGTTTGAATCCGGCGGCCTGCAGGACAGCAGCCAGGTAGCCATGGTCAATCCCACTAAATGCCTTGGACTGATCTAAATTGATCAGCGCGGCCTCATCGTCGTCTTCTACACCCTCTATGATCGTGCGAATCAAGTGCAGGTTGCTCTGAATTGTTCTCCCTTCACAGAACAAGTCTGATCTGTCTCCAACAGAGACTCTACACCACGTTGACGGTCAGATCTTGGCTAAAATCTTTAACTCTGTGTTTAGCAGAGTTATGGGTCGTAATCGTCTAGTTCCTCCCAACCTTCTTGCCTTTTCTCAACAGCGTGACTGCCCTTGGTGATCCGACCGGGGATGGACTCGCCGAAACCAGTGGCGAACACGACTGCCAAGAGCGGGACAAAAAGCCAGTACATCCTCAAGTACACCATAGGGCAAACCATCCAAACCTGGCGACTTGCCACTGCCGACCTTCTCGCAGTTAGCCGTGTGTAGATTCTCCAAGTCCTGATCTCCTCTCCGCAGCTAGTTTAGCCGGCAAAAGCCGGGGAAAGTCAGCCAAATAGCCAGAAAGTTCCCGTCACGAGACCAGGCTCTGGTAAATCGGTGGCTGAAATGCTGCCGAAACGCCTCGCACATGTCGTCGGTCGACCTAAGGAGATGTCCCTCCGGGTCGCGTACCTCTCGAATGTACTGGTCGCCGGCTCGGCGAATTTTCCCTATGCGCAGTTCCGCGCCCATTTTCACAGCTTCGGGAAGATCTTGCTTAACTTAGCCCTAATTACCTGGCCCATGTAGCGCCCGCTAGTCGAACGCTCCAGGGGCCTCCGCTAAGGCTATTTCAGAACTCCACCAGCCTCCGCCCGGGCGAAATTAGCTCTGGCGTCTTTGCCTGCAGCCTTATCTAGGTTGAGCCGCTGGCTATATTTGGTGGCGAAAGACCCAATGGAGTCCTTAAGACTAACCCACCACTTACTCCCAATGACTCGCCCAATTAACGCCCGCTGAACTAGTTTTGTCAGCTGGTCAGCGAAAGTCCCGCCTGTCCAGTAAGGACTGGTTGAACTTCCAATAACCAGCCAACCTAGGCCTAAAATCTAACACCACACGGGCACAAACGAGTTTGTGATCCGTAGCCTAACCAGTGGAACGTTGACATCTTAAGAAGTCTATGCCGGCTTCCCTCACTAACACCCTATCCAGGTACGCTGATACCCGGGTAGAGGGGCCAACCACGTCCACGTCCACATACTCTTCCGGATGATCGATCCGGTATCGACGAGACCAAAATCGCCGACAAGATTGACCAGGCTACGATCAATTCTACCCGCTAGCGCCCCTCCTCTATCCCATTTGGGGGTTAGGATGGCATTCCAACCCTAATCAAGATTAGCCGTGTTGAATGCACCATGAAGGGCTCCAACAGCCGGAAAGAAAGAGACACGCTCACCTTGAACATTGGGCGCATAAACCGCAATCAGCCGGAACGACTTGCTTTTCACTGCAATATCGGCCACGATCAGCCGGCCCTCGGCACCGACATGGACAAGGTCAACCCTCGCGTCCAGGTACGCTTAACCAGCAAAGAACACCTCTGGGTCTGCCGAGCCCTATACAAGGAATAAACGACAAAGTCGTCATCCAGCACACACGAGTCGACCTCGCAAACAAAGTGAGTCTCTTGGATCGCGGCCACATCCACGCCGTACGACAAGAGGTCACGAAGCAGGCGAGCCGCCTCACCGGATCCCTCAGGCCATAATGCATTCAAACTGGCTATCTTGATAGACATTTCTTAGGCCTGAAAAGAGAACAAGAAAACATGCAACAACGGCTCTAATCACATACGGGAAAAAATCTCTGGTGGCTGGGACTCCCGACGGACTGTCCTAGGGACCCTGTACCAACATCGGACGTAATCCGTCCGTCCAGGACAATACCGCCGACGTCCGTAGGGTAAGTGAGTTTAATACCCTATATAAGCATGGGTGGATCAAAATGGGAACCTCCCAGCACAATTTCTAGCCATTTTCTTTAATTCGGGGGTGCCTTCCGCACCATTCTAATATTTGGGTACGTTTTTTACCCGGGCTATGTGGTCCCAGACCCTCAGGTTGCCTCCTGTGTTACGTATCAGGGTAATGACGCCTGGGGCCTGGGAAAGTTTTTGTGGGTCGTCCGTGGATAGTCCCTTGACCGAAGTGAGCTTAAGAAGCGGTTTCAGTAAGTTTTCTCTTCCTCTGCGACGACCATTCTGACACAATGCTCTCGTTGATTTTCATGAGGGCATCCCCATGCGGAAGGGGAATTTTCTTTTTATGTCGGGTAGGGGCAGGAACAGGAGAAGGGAGGAGCGGGAGTAGTGGATCTTTTCAGTCAGTCAGCGTCTGGGACTGGGACACCTTCTGTGGAGAAGAGGGTAGGTCTCTGCTTTCGAAAAGGGGAGAGCACTCTAATTGGGGAGACCGGAAGCGATGAGCATTTGTCCCTGTGTTTTCTTCTGCTCCACGCCCTACACCTCCGTCGTGACTCTGGGTTTTTCATGATGCTCCTCTTCGGCCGTTCCTTCCGCGTTGCTGGACGCTTTATTTCCACGTCCATTTCCTCCACCTCTTGGGGAGGGACTCCTTTCTGTACATGTTTGGCCGGCGTTTTGGCGGGAGGGGAGACTCCTACCGGGGCTCTCGAGCCGCCCGGCTCCCCGCCCAGAGACGGCGCTTTTGCCGGGCACGCCTTCTGTTTAGCTGGGGACGCTGCTTTTGCCGGAGTCTCCTGTTTTGAGGTGTCTTGACGGGTGGCGACGTCTTTGCCGGAGAAGGAGTCTTTGCCTTCCTTCTACCGACCTGCCCGCCACTCGCTCCTCCTTATTGCCAGTCTGAGCTGGAGCTGGTGTTGCAGCTTCTGTCGTCTCCTCTTCCCCTGCCTTTTCTTCTTGCTGCGGCTGCTTGGCTGCTACTTCCTTGGGGGTTAGGCTCTTAGTCGGGCAAGTCTTGGCAACATGTTCCGCCGCCCCACAGACCCAACAGGCCGGCTTTCTTCCTCCACAATCACGAATATCTTGCGACCCCTGCAAGTAATGATGTTGGGGATCTTTTCAATCCTCTCCTTCGTCAAGGTCACTTCTTGAGGGTCATGTCACCCGTTAAGAAGCCCTGCCTTTGACCGTAGCGAGGAGACTTCTGACACTTTGCCATATCCGGAAAAAAGGCACCGATATATCCCATGATGTCCATTGGGACGCCATGCAGGGTGATTTTTTTAAGTTTCTTAGTACCCATGTACTCTGTAGACTGGAGCACCTCGGTTTCCAAGACCGATCTCTAATAGGCCTTTGCCTCCCCTGCAGATCCAAGCAGGACGTCCCACATGGCACCGCCTCTCCTCGCTACGGCCCTGGCTTTGATCTTCAGTGTTTTTTAATACTTCTCTTTCAAACACGTCCCTGGGGACCCCAATTAATTTGTGTGTTTTAATGTCCTTTGTTATCAAGGTAATTATTCGGGCTTCTATTAGAGCTAACTGTTCAGGGACCGAAACCAGTTCTGCTTCCTGATAAATTCCGCGTACCTAGTCTATTTGAGCGTATACCTCTCTCCCTTAGTAATGATCTTGGCCTCCATTCCACCCAGAGGTAGAAGGTATGGGAGATGCTGCTGATACTCTGAAGAGGGGCCGATCTCAGGTGGCAACCCAGTCTCCTTCTCCCACCGAGGCCGTGGTGGGAGGACTGACTTCTTCCGCCTATTACAGCCATTGCCACTATACTGAACACCGGGTAAAGGTAATCCGGTGTTTCGCGTTGTGAGACGCATGATGAGCGGGCCCGAGCAATAAACTCGGGCTGGAATGCAAGCAAACCCAAAACCAAAATTGATAGCTATTATCATGCAGGGAACAAAGCTTGCCTGGTTTTTGCCAAACACCACACAAAAACAAAAGTCTGGGGGGGATGGCTAGTTTTATTTATTCTTTAAATACAAAAGAATTATGGCACAAGGCCGAAAAAATGGAGTGGGGAACAAAACTTGGGGTGGTCTTCTGTACATCATCTTATACCTAGCTAATCGGATTCACCAGACCCATACATACGTTACAATTTTTCAATCACCATAAGAATTTGTCCATCAACACTCATACATATCGTACACCAAAATACTGCAACCCACACCAGGGACCTACAAACGCCCCAAATGTACATAAAAATTTGTAACTATTTACAAATATACTACAAAAATAGATTTAAAAATTTATACATGAAATGACATGATGGGAAGGGGGAAATTGGCAAAACAAAAAACCCCAAACTAAAAACACTTCAAATGAACATCATATACATGGTGTTAAAAGACTCCAAACATGACTCCCTCATAATTAAAGAGGCCACTGTATTCTGCCTTAAACAAAGGCAAAATCAAGTAGCTCTCTTTCTACAGGGGAAAGGAGAAGCAGGTTAAAATAAATTGGACTGGGGAATATATAAGGCTGACCCAGCCGAGAGTAAAACGGGACAAAATAACGATGGACAAAGGGGATCTCGAACTGGATCATAACAAAAGTATTGGAGCCGGGAACATATTAGACAACCCATACACTCACATTAACTAGGTACACAAAAAGAATTCTCTCTACTTTAACCACGGGAAGGGTTCCAAAGGAATCCCCCCCGATGTGATTAGCAGATCTAAAAAAGAAAATCAAGGCTAGCCCCGGTCACACGAACCAGGCTCGCTGCATGTATCCACCTTCGTAAAGTTCGTCGGGTGCAGCCGTTTCCGTTCAGTTCTAATCTTCATTTTGAGCTGGTGCTCAAAATATCGGATTTAGATCCATCCGAAAGACGACCGCCCCGCAAGACTTCCTCCAGTCGCGTCGTCCATATCACCATTCTAGCCGAAGCCAGCAGCGTCAGAAACACCATCCGCTTCACTCCAGAGTACGGGGGGCAACACATTGTCCAAGGAAGCGTATGCGTTGATCAATGAGCACGAGCTCCTGCGGCGCGATACGAGCAGTCAACCTGCCGACACGCCCACAACGGGCGAACGCGCGAACAATGGAAGAAGGCGTGCGCAGACGTCTCCTTAATTCCAAGGTTGCAACGTTCACAATCTGGCAAACTAGCTCCATTGCGAAACGCTTGTCATTGAGACACAAACCATTCCGGAGCTAATCGCCAGGTCAGAGAAAACTCAGAGTTGCTGAGCCAGTCCGCACTCAAGTGCCCAAGACCACCGAGAGCGGTACTCCACTCGACATGCCGAGCTTACTCACAGCTTATCCTTCACGGCGCCCTCCACTAATCCCGATAGAAGATTTTCTCTAGGCTGTGAAAGGTCACTGGACCGTGAAATGGCTCGTACAAGCCAGACATTCGAGGAGGAATTTCGGTCGCACCCAAGGCCCGACGGTCAGCCATAGGGTCGGGGGCGTGATGGTAAGGCAAGGGAACATGTCCCCCACTACCCCCAACCGATCTTCTCCCTCTTCTAACGCGCCTTGAGGAATGCCAACCTTGAAGCGAGCACGTGGCTCCTCAAGTGTGGCATCCCCAGACCCCCTTGACACGGACGGAGGCAACAGACTCCTTTGTCGACCATGTGTTTGCGTCCTCCAAAGACAGGAGAATAGGCAAACGCTCGAGCGCCTTCTCATGATCGTCACAAAGGGGAAGAGCCGACAGCCGGTAAAGGATCATGGGAAAGAGGTATGTGTTACACACCTCCGCCAAGCCCTTCACGGAGAGACCCCGTCGACGCCAAATCTGGACCGACGCGCCGACCTTTGCCAGTACTTCTGACCAGTTTTTCTCCAGCTGTAAGTCCGGACCGAACCAAACTCCGAGGAGCTTGACCGGCCCGTCCGTCCAGCTGAAGGGCCCCGGGAGGGAAACTCCTTCCAGGCACCCAACTGCAAGCCGGATGACTTGTCGCAGTTAATTCTGGCCCCGTCACCTTCTCGTACCGTACAAGCGCCTGTACCGCCTCTATGTCCCTGCGGGAGGACACAAAAAGGTCGTTACGTCATCGGCGTACGCACCCTGGCTCGAGCCCGGCCAGGAGCTCAATTCCACGCAGGATCGGGACTGCTCCGTCTCGTTCCTCAGCCGGCGAAGGAGGGGCTCCAACGCCAAGACATAAAGGAGAGAAGACAGTGGGACAACCCTGTCGGACCGACCTAGACAGCGCGAAAGCGCCCGGACAGTTTCCCGTTCACCTGTACCACAGCCCGGGGGGAGCGATACAGAAGGCTAATCCAGCGGCTGAAGTCGGGTTTGAATCCGGCGGCCTGCAGGACAGCAGCCAGGTAGCTAAGTGGTCAATCCTATCAAATGCCTTGGACTGATCTAAATTGATCAGCGCGGCCTCATCGTCGTCTTCTACACCCTCTATGATCGTGCGAATCAAGTGCAGGTTGCTCTGAATTGTTCTCCCTTCACAGAACAAGTCTGATCCGGTTCCAACAGAGACTCGGCAACTAGCTGCAAGCGATTCGTCAGGATCTTGGCCAAAAATCTTAACTCTGTGTTTAGCAGAGTTAAGGGCCTGTAATCGTCTAGTTCCCTCCCAACCTTCTTGCCTTTTTCTCGTAACAGCGTGATCACGCCCCTGGTGATCCGACCGGGGATGGACCCCCTGCCGAAACCAGTGGCTGAACACGACTGCCAAGAGCGGGACAAAAAGGTGCGACA
The DNA here is from genome assembly GCA_037127315.1 of Ascarosepion bandense. Lineage (NCBI taxonomy): Eukaryota > Metazoa > Mollusca > Cephalopoda > Sepiida > Sepiidae > Ascarosepion > Ascarosepion bandense. The sequence goes on from JBBBDQ010009386.1 coordinate 13,676, forward strand.
TCCTCAAGTACAATTCATAGGGCAAACCATCCAAACCTGGCGACTTGCCACTGCCGACCTTCTTCAAAGCCACGTAGATTTCGTCCTCCGTAATCTCCCCTTCGCAGCTAGCCGCTTCAGCCGGCAAAAGCCGGGGAAAGTCAGCCAAATAGCTGCGAAAGTCCTCGTCACGGAGACCAGGCTCCTTGGTAAATCGGTGTTCGAAATGCTGCCGGAACGCCCGCACATGTCGTCGGTCGACCTAAGGAGATGTCCTCCGGGTCGCGTACCTCTCGAATGTACCGGTCGCCGGCTCGGCGAATTTCTTCCTTGCGCAGTTCCGCGCCCATTTTCACAGCTTCGGAAGACATCTTGCTTAACTCTAGCCCTAATTACCCGGCTCCATGGCGCCCGCTAGTCGAACGCTCCAGGCCTCCCTGGCTAAGTGCCATTCTAGGGAATCCCCACCAGCCTCCGCCCGGGCGAAATTAGCTCTAAGTGCCTTGCCTCCGCAGCCTTATCTAGGTCGAGCCGCTGGTTGTACTTGGTGGCGAAAGACCTAATGGAGTCCTTAAGACTAACCCACCACTTACTCCCAATGACTCGCCCAATTAATGCCCGCTGAACTAGTTTTGTCAGCTGGTCACGAAAGTCCCGCCTGTCCAGTAAGGACTGGTTGAACTTCCAATAACCAGCCAACCTAGGCCTAAAATTCAACACCACACGGGCACAAACGAGTTTGTGATCCGTGTAGCCTAACCAGGGAACGTTGACACCCTAAGAAGTCTATGTCGGCTTCTCTCACTAACACCCTATCCAGGTACGCTGATACCCGCAGTAGTCAACTACGCGTCCACGTCCACATGCTCTTCCGGATGATCGACCCGGTATCTATCGACGAGACCAACGTCACGACAAGATTGACCAGGCTACGATCACCACTCCACCCGCTAGCGCCCCTCCCTCTATCCCATTTGGGGGTTAGGATGGCATTCCAGTCCCCAACTAAGATTAGCCGTGTTGAATGCACCATGAAGGGCTCCAACAGCCGAAAGAGACACGCTCACCTTGAACATTGGGCGCATAAACCGCAATCAGCCGGAACGACTTGCTTTTCTCACTGCAATATCGGCCACGATCAGCCGGCCCTCGGCACCGACATGGACAAGGTCAACCCTCGCGTCCAGGGTACGCTTAACCAGCAAAGAAACACCTCTGGCCCGCCGAGCCCATATGCTGAATAAACGACAAAGTCGTCATCCAGCACACACGAGTCGACTTCGCAAACAAAGTGAGTCTCTTGGATCGCGGCCACATCCACGCCGTACGACAAGAGGTCACGAAGCAGGCGAGCCGGGCCTTTGCTCCCGATCCCTCAGGCCATACGCATTCAAACTGGCTATCTTAATAGACATTTCTTAGATCTGAAAAGAAAAAAGAAAAACATGCAACAACGGCACTAATCACATACGGGGAAAACTTGCGGCTAGACCCCGACGGACTGTCCTAGGGACCCTGTACCAACATCGGACGTAATCCGTCCGTCCAGGACAATACTGCCGACGTCCGTAGGGTAAGTGAGTTTTATTACCCTATATAAGCATGGGTGGATCAAAATCGGGAACCTCCCAGCACAATTTCTAGCCATTTTTTTTAATTCAGGGGTGCCTTCCTGCACCATTCTAATATTTGAGTACGTTTTTTAACCCGTGCTATGTGGTCCCAGACCCTCAGGTTGCCTCCTGTGTTACGTATCAGGTAATGACACCTGGGCCTGGGAAAGTTCCTAGGGTTGTCCGTGGATAGTCCTTTCACCGAAGTAAGCTTTAGAGTGGTTTGAGCAAATTTCTCCTTTGCGATGACCACTCTAACTCAATGTCTTCATTAATTTTCATGAGGGCATCCCCATGAGGGAGGGCATTTTTCTTTTTATGCCGAGTAGGGGCCGGAACAGGAGAAGGAGGAGAGGGAGTAGTGGATCTTCTCAAGGGGTCAGCCCGAAGGTCGGGGACTGGGACACCTTCTGTGGAGAAGAGGGCAGGCTCCTGGCTTTCTGCGCATAGGAGCACCCAACTGGGGAAACCGGAAGAGATGTACATTTATCCCTGTGTCTTCTTCGTTCCACGCTCCTACTCCTCCGTCGACTCTTGGGTTTATCGTGCTGCTCTTCCTCGTCGTCTCTTCCGCGTTTAAGGACGCCGACCTTTCCACGTCCATTTCCTCCACCTTCTTGGGGGAGGGACTCCTTTTCTGTACATGTTTGGCCGGCGTTTTGGCGGGAGGGGAGACTCCTACCGGGGCTCCTTTTGTTTTTCCGGCTCTCGCCCAGAGACGGCGCTTGCCGGGCACGCCTTCTGTTTAGCTGGGGACGCTGCTTTTGCCGGAGTCTGAGGCGTCTTGACAGGGGCGCACCTTCGCGGGGGAAGGAGTTCGCCTTCTTCTGCCGACCACCTGCCACTCGCCCTCCCTACTGGTCTGTGCTGGAGTTGGTGTTGCCTTAGTCGTCTCCTTTCCCCTGCCTTTTCCTCTGCTGCGGCTGCTTGGCTGTTTGGGCCTTTGGGGGTGGGTTCTTCGTCGGGCAAGCCTTTGGCAAATACGTTCCGCCGCCCCGCAGACCCAACAGCACGGCTTTTCTTCTCCACAATCACAACATCTTGCGACCCCTACAAGTGAGGATGGGGATCTTATCTATCTTCTTTTGTCAAGGTCACTTGGAGGGTCATGTCGCCCGTCAAAAAGCCTGCTTTTGACCGCAGCGAGGAGAGACTCTTGGCCACCTTGCCATATCCCGCAAAAGGCACCAATATGTCCTCGGCGATGTCCATTGGGACGCCATGCAGGGTGATTTTAAGTTTCTTATACCCATGTACTCTTATGTGGATTTGGAGTGTCTTGGTTTCCAAGACCACTCCCATTAGGGCCTTCGCCTCCCCTGCAGATCCAAGCAGGACGTGTCCCACATGGCACTGCCTCTCCTCGCTACGGCCCTGGCTTTGATCTTCAGTGCTTTAATACTTCTTCAAACACGTCCCTGGGGACCCCAATTAATTTGTGTGTTTTAAGGTCCTTTGTTATCAAGGTAATTATTCGGGCTTCTCACAGAGCTAACTGTTCAGGGACCGAAACCAGTTCTGTTTCGATAAATTCCGCGTACTTTCAAGTCATTTGAGCGTAGTACCTCTTCCTTAGTAATGATTCTACCTCCATTCCACCCAGAGGTAGAAGGTATGGGAGATGCTGCTGATACTTCCGAAGAGGGGTCGATCCTAGTTGGTGAACTCCAGTTCTCTTTCCCTCCCACCGAGGCCGTGGTGGAGGACCCTGACTTCTTCCGCCTATTACAGGCCATTGCCACTAAGTGGCCGAACACCGGGTGTTGCAACTGGAAGTTTCGCGTTGCAGACGCCATTTGCGCTGGCCCGAGCAATAAACTCGGGCTGGAATGCAACAAACCCAAAACCAAATTGATAGCCATTATCACGGTGGAACAAAAGCTTCGCTCTGTTTTTTTTGCCAAACACCACACAAACAAAAGTCTGGGGGGGATGGCTAGTTTTATTTATTCTTTAATTACAAAGAATTATGGCACAAGGCCGAAAAATGGGTGGGGGTACAAAACTTGGGGTGGTCTTCAGTACTCATCTTATACCTAGCTAATCGGATCTACGACCCATACATACGTTACAATTTTCAATCACCATAAGAATTTGTCCATCAACACTCATACATATCGTACACCAAAATACCGCAAACCATACCAGGGACCTACAAAACGCCCAAATGTACATAAAAATTTGTGACTATTTACAAATATAATACAAAAATAGATTTAAAAATTTGTGCATGAAATGACATGATGAAGGAAATGAAGAAACAAAAAGCCCCAAACTAAAAACAATTTCAAATGAACATCATATACATGGTGTTAGTAAGACCCAAACACACCCTCTATAATTAAAGAGGCCACTGTATTCTGCCTTAAAAGGTAAAATCAAGTAGCTCTTTCTACAGGGAAAGGAGAAGCAGGTTAAAATAAATTGGACTGGGAATATATAAGGCTGACCCAGCCGAGAGTAAAACGGGACAAAATAACGATGGACAAAGGGATCTCGAACTGGATCATAACAAAAGTATTGAGCCGGGAACAGGCTAGACAACCCATACACTCACATTAACTAGGTACACAAAAGAATATCTACTTTCCAACCACGGGAAGGGTTCCAAAGGAATCCCCCTGATGTGATTAGCAGATTCAAAAAAGAAAATCATGCTAGCCCCGGTCACACGAACCAGGCTCGCTGCATGTATCCACCTTTCGCAAAGTTCGTCGGGTGCAGTTGCCTCTGTTCAGTTCTTAATCTTCATTTTGAGCTGGTGCTCAAAATATCGGATTAGATCCTGATCCGAAAGACGACCGCCCCGCAAGACTTCCTCCAGTCGCGTCGTCCATATCACCATTCTAGCCGAAGCCAGCAGCGTCAGAAACACCATCCGCTTCACTCCAGAGCATGGGGGCAACACATTGTCCACAGCGTATGCGCGATCAATGAGCACGAGCCCCGCGGCGCGATACGAGCAGTCAACTCGCCGACACGCGCCCACAACGGGCGAACGCGCGAACAATGGAAGAAGGCGTGCGCAGACGTCTCCTTGATTCCAAGGTTGCAACGTTCACAATCTGGCAAATCCGCCAGGCTCATTGCGAAACGCTTGTCATTGAGAGACAAACCATTCCGAGCCAATCGCCAGGTCAGAGAAAACTCAGAGTTGCTGAGCCAATCTGCACCTGGCGCTCAAGACCAATGAGAGCGGTACTCCACTCGACATGCCGAGCTTACTCCACAGCTTATCCTTCACGGCACCCTCCACTAATCCCCGATAGAAGATTTTCCTAGGCTGTGAAAGGTCACTGGACCGTGGAATGGCCTGTAAAGCCGCCAGATATCTGAGGAGGAATTTCGGTCGCACCCAAGGCCTGACGGTCGTCATAGGGTCGGGGGCGTGATGGTAAGGCAAGGAACATGTCCCTCACTACCCCCGCAAGCAACCGATCTTCCTCTAACGCGCCTGAGGAATGCCAACCTTGAAGCGAGCACGTGGCTCAAGTGTGGCATCCCCAGACCCCCTTGACACGGACGGGAGGTACGACTCCTTTGTCGACCATGTGTTTGCGTCCTCTCCAAAGACAGGAGAATAGCAAAAACGCTCGAGCGCCTTCTCAGATCGTCACAAAAGGGAAGTACTGACAGCCGGTAAAGGATCATGGGAAAGAGGTATGTAAGCCACACACCTCCGCCAAGCTCCTTCACGGAGAGACCCTGTCGACGCCAAATCTTGGACCGACGCGCCGACCTTTGCCAGTACTTCTGACCAGTTTTTCTCCAGCTGTAAGTCCGGACCGAACCAAACTCCGAGGAGCTTGACCGGCCTGTCCGTCCAGCTGAAGGGCCCCGGGAGGGAAACTCCCTTCCAGGCACCTAACCGCAAGCCGGATGACTTGTCGCAGTTAATTCTGGCCCCTGGCCACCTTCTCGTACCGTACAAGCGCCTGCGTGTCGCTCCTGTCCCTGCGGGAGGACACAAAGGTCGTTACGTCATCGGCGTACGCAGAAACCCTGGCTCGAGCCCGGGGCTAGGACTTCAATTCCACGCAGGACCGACCTGTCCCCAGCCGGCGAAGGAGGGGCTCCAACGCCAAGACATAAAGGAGAGAAGACAGTGGACAACCCTGTCGGACCGACCTACAGCGCGAAAGCGCCCGACAGCTTCCCGCCCGGTCTGTACCACAGCCCGGGGGGAGCGATACAGAAGGCTAATCCAGCGGCTGAAGTCGGGTTTGAATCCGGCGGCCTGCAGGACAGCAGCCAGGTAGCCATGGTCAATCCCATCAAATGCCTTGGACTGATCTAAATTGATCAGCGCGGCCTCATCGTCGTCTTCTACACCCTCTATGATCGTGCGAATCAAGTGCAGGTTGCTCGAATTGTTCTCCCTTCACAGAACAAGTCTGATCCGGTTCCAACAGAGACTCGGCAACTAGCTGCAAGCGATTCGTCAGATCTTGGCCAAAATCTTTAACTCTGTGTTTAGCAGAGTTAAGGGCCTGTAATCGTCTAGTTCCCTCCCAACCTTCTTGCCTTTTCTCAACAGCGTGATCACGCCCCTGGTGATCCGACCGGGGATGGACCCCTGCCGAAACCAGTGGTTGAACACGACTGCCAAGAGCGGGACAAAAAGGTGCGACATCTCGGGGTACAATTCATGAAAACCATCCAAACTCATGACTTGCCACCGCCGACCTTCTTCAAAGCCACGTAGATTTCGTCCTCCGTAATTTCCTCTCGCAGCTAGCCGCTTCAGCCGGCAAAAGCCGGGGAAAGTCAGCCAAATAGCTGCGAAAGTCCTCGTCACGGAGACCAGGCTCCTTGGTAAATCGGCGTTCGAAATGCTGCCGGAACGCTCACACATGTCGTCGGTCGACCTAAGGAGATGTCCTCCGGGTCGCGTACCTCTCGAATGTACCGGTCGCCGGCTCGGCGAATTTCTTCCTTGCGCAGTTCCGCGCCCGCAGCTTCGGAAGACATCTTGCTTAACTTAGCCCTAATTACCTGGCCCATGTAGCGCCCGCTAGTCGAACGCTCCAGGCCTCCCTGGCTAAGGCTATTTCTAGGAATCCTCACCTCAGCCTCCGCCCGGGCGAAATTAGCTCGCGTTCCTGCTCTCCGCCTTATCTAGGTTGAGCCGCTGGCTATATTTGGTGGCGAAAGACCTAATGGAGTCCCCGCGACTAACCCACCACTTACTCCCAATGACTCGCCCAATTAACGCCCGCTGAACTACTGCCAGCTGGTCACGAAAGTCCCGCCTGTCCAGTAAGGACTGGTTGAATGCAATAACCAGCCAACCTAGGCCTAAAATTCCACTGTCACGGCACAAACGAGTTTGTGATCCGTGTAGCCTAACCAGTGGAACGTTGGACATTCTAAGAAGTCTATGTCGGCTTCTCTCACTAACACCCTATCCAGGTACGCTGATACCCGGGTAGAGGGGGCTGTAACTACGCGTCCACGTCCACATGCTCCCTTCCGGATGATCGACCCGGTATTCATCGACGAGACCAAAATCGCCGACAAGATTGACCAGGCTACGATCACTCCACTCCGTTGCTACGCTCCTCCTCATCCCATTTGGGGGTTAGGATGGCATTCCAGCCTCAACTAAGATTAGCCGTGTTGAATGTGCACCATGAAGGGCTCCAACAGCCGAAAGAAAGAGACACGCTCACCTTGAACATTGGGCGCATAAACCGCAATCAGCCGGAACGACTTGCTTTTCACTGCAATATCGGCCACGATCAGCCGGCCCTCGGCACCGACATGGACATAGTCGTAACTCGCGTCCAGGGGTACGCTTAACCAGCAAAGAAACACCTCTGGCCCGCCGGCTCCCATATGCTGAATAAAAACGACAAAGTCGTCATCCAGCACACACGAGTCGACTTCGCAAACAAAGTGAGTCTCTTGGATCGCGGCCACATCCACGCCGTACGACAAGAGGTCACGAAGCAGGCGAGCCGCCTTTGCCCCGATCCCTCAGGCCATACGCATTCAAACTGGCTATCTTGATAGACATTTCTTAGGCCTGAAAAGAGAACAAGAAAAACATGCAACAACGGCTCTAATCACATACGGGGAAAAAATCTCTGGTGGCTGGGACCCCGACGGACTGTCCTAGGGACCCTGTACCAACATCGGACGTAATCCGTCCGTCCAGGACAATACTGCCGACGTCCGTAGGGTAAGTGAGTTTTATTACCCTATATAAGCATGGGTGGATCAAAATGGGGAACCTCCCAGCACAATTTCTAGCCATTTTTTTTAATTCAGGGGTGCCTTCCGCACCATTCTAATATTTGAGTAATGCTTTTAACCTGAGTTATGTGGTCCCAGACCCTCAGGTTGCCTGTGTTACGTATCAGGTACGATTACTCCGGGGGCCTGGGAAAAGTTCCTCAGGGTTGTCCGTGGCTAGTCCTTTCACCGAAGTAAGCCTTTAGAGTGGGTTTGAGCAAATTTCTCCTTTGCGATGACCACTCTAACCCAATGTCTTCATTAATTTTCACGAGGGTATCCCCATGAGGGAGGGCATTTTTCTTTTTATGCCGAGTAGGGGCCGGAACAGGAGAAGGGGAGGGGAGAGGGAGTAGTAGATCTTCTCAAGGGGGTCAGCTCGAAGGTCGGGGACTGGGACACCTTCGTGGAGAAGAGGGCAGGCTCCTGGCTTTCTGCTAGGAGCACCTCCAACTGGGGAAACCGGAAGAGATGTACATTTATCCCTGTGTCTTCTTCGTTCCACGCTCCTACTCCTCCGTCGACTCTTGGGTTTATCGTGCTGCTCTTCCTCGTCGTCTCTTCCGCGTTTTAAGGACGCCGACCTTTCCACGTCCATTTCCTCCACCTTGGGGGAGGGACCTTTTCTGTACATGTTTGGCCGGCGTTTTGGCGGGAGGGAGACCCCACCGGGGCTCCCTTGTTTTTCCGGCTCCTCGCCCAGAGACGGCGCCGGCCGGGCACGCCTTCTGTTTAGCTGGGGACGCTGCTTTTGCCGAGTCTGTTTTGGAGGCGTCTTGACAGGGGGCGGCACTGCGGGGAAGGAGTCTTCGCCTTCTTTCTGCCGACCACCCGCCACTCGCCCTCCTACTGACAGTCTGTGCTGGAGTTGGTGTTGCTGTCTTAGTCGTCTCCTTTCCCCCCTGCCTTTTCCTCTTGCCGCGGCTGCTTGGCCGTTTGGGCCTTTGGGGGTGGGTTCTTCGTCGGGCAAGCCTTGGCAACATGTTCCGCCGCCTCGCAGACCCAACAGCACGGCTTTCTTCCTCCACAATCACAAATATCTTGCGACCCCTACAAGTGAGGATGTTGGGGATCTTATCTATCTTCTCTTTGTCAAGGTCACTTGGAGGGTCATGTCGCCCGTCAAAAAGCCTGCCTTTGACCGCAGCGAGGAGAGACTTCAATACCTTTGCCATATCCCGCAAAAAAGGCACCAATATGGTCCTCGGCGATGTCCATATTGACGCTAAGCAGGGTGATTTTAAGTTTCTTAGTACCCATGTACTCTGTATGGATTTGGAGTGTCTTGGTTTCCAAGACCACTCCCATTAGGCTTCCTGCCTCCTGCAGATCCAAGCAGGACGTCCCACATGGCACCGCCTCTCCTCGCTACGGCCCTGGCTTTGATCTTCAGTAAGCTAATACTTTCTTCAAACACGTCCCTGGGGACCCCAATTAATTTGTGTGTTTTAAGGTCCTTTGTTATCAAGGCACTATTCGGGCTTCTATTAGAGCCAACTGTTCAGGGACCGAAACCAGTTCTGCTTCCTTGATAAATTCCGCGTACTTCAAGTTCATTTGAGCGTAGTACTCCTCTCCCTTAGTAATGATTCTACCTCCATTCCACCCAGAGGTAGAAGGTATGGGAGATGCTGCTGATACCCTTGAAGAGGGGTCGATCCTAGTTGGTAAACTCCAGTCTCCTCTTTCCCCTCCCACCGAGGCCGGTGGAGGACCGACTTCTTCCCGGCCTATTACAGGCCATTGCCACTAAGTGGCCGAACACCGGTAGTTGCAGTAATCCGGTGTTTCGCGTTGTGAGACGCTTACTTTGCGCTGGCCCGAGTAATAAACTGGGTTGAATGCAACAAACCCAAAAACCAAATTACAGCTAATATCACGGTGGAACAAAAGCTCGCTCTGGTTTTTTTTGCCAAACACCACACAAACAAAAGTCTGGGGGGGATGGTCGGGTTTATTTATTCTCTTTAAATACAAAGAATTATGGCACAAGGCCGAAAAATGTGGGAGGGGAACAAAACTTGGGGTGGTCTTCAGTACACTATCTTATACCTAGCTAATCGGATTCACGACCCATACATACGTTACAATTTTCTCAATCACTATAAGAATTTGTCCATCAACACTATACATTGCACACCCAAAATACCGCAAAACTCCATACCAGGGACCTACAAAACGCCCCAAATGTGGCTACAAAATTTGTAACTATTTACAAATATAATACAAAAATAGATTTAAAAAATTTATACATGAAATGACATGATGGGAAGGGGAATGAAGAAACAAAAACCCCAAACTAAAAACAATTTCAAATGAACATCATATACATGGTGTTAGTAAGACCCAAACACACCTCATAATTAAAGAGGCCACTGTATTCTGCCTTAAAAAGGCAAAATCAAGTAGCCTTTTCTACAGGGGAAAGGAGAAGCAGGTTAAAATAAATTGGACTGGGGAATATATATAAGGCTGACCCAGCCGAGTAAAACGGGACACAAAATAACGATGGACAAAGGGATCTCTGAACTGATCATAATAAAAGTATTGGAGCTGGAACAGGCTAGGGACAACCCATACACTCACATTAACTAGGTACACAAAAGAATATCTACCTTAACCACGGGAAGTATTCAAAGTGAACTCTCTGATGATTAGTATGATCTAAAAAAGAAAATCAAGGCTAGCCCCGGTCACACGAACCAGGCTCGCTGCATGTATCCACTCTTTCGCAAAGTCTGTCGGGTGCAGCCGTTTCCGTTCAGTTCTAATCTTCATTTTGAGCTGGTGCTCAAAATATCGGATTAGATCCTGGATCCGAAAGACGACCGCCCCGCAAGACTTCCTCCAGTCGCGTCGTCCATATCACCATTCTAGCCAGCCAGCAGCGTCAGAAACACCATCTGCTTCACTCCAGAGTACGGGGCAACACATTGTCCACAGCGGCGCGATCAATGAGCACGACGGCGGCGCGATACGAGCAGTCAACTTCGCCGACACGCGCCCACAACGGGCGAACGCGCGAACAATGGAAGAAGGCGTGCGCAGACGTCTCCTTGATTCCAAGGTTGCAACGTTCACAATCTGGCAATCCGCCAGGCCCATTGCGAAACGCTTGTCATTGAGAGACAAACCATTCGAGCCAATCGCCAGGTCAGAGAAAACTCAGAGTTGCTGAGCCAATCTGCACCTGGCGCCCAAGACCAATGAGAGCGGTACTCCACTCTCGACATGCCGAGCTTACTCCACAGCTTATCCTTCACGGCACCCTCCACTAATCCCCGATAGAAGATTTTCCTAGGCTGTGAAAGGTCACTGGACCGTGGAATGGCTCATGGTGTCGCCAGATATTCGAGGAGTGAAATTTCGTCGCACCCAAGGCCCGACGGTCAGCCATAGTCGGGGCGTGATGAAGGCAAGGAACATGTCCCTCACTACCCCCTGCAAGCAACCGACTTTCCCCTCAACGCGCGCCTGAGGAATGCCAACCTGAAGCGAGCACGTGGCTCCTCAAGTGTGGCATCCCCAGACCCCACGACGGAGGGCAATGACCTCTTTGTCGACCATGTGTTTGCGTCCTCTCCAAAGACAGGAGAATAAAGCAAACGCCTGAGCGCCTTCTCATGATCGTCACAAAGGAAGTATTGACAGCCGGTAAAGGATCATGGGAAAGAGGTATGTGTTACACACCTCCGCCAAGCTCCTTCACGGAGAGACCCTCTGCCGACGCCAAATCTTGACCGACGCGCCGACCTTTGCCAGTACTTCTGACCAGTTTTTTCCAGCTGTAAGTCCGGACCGAACTAAACTCCGAGGAGCTTGACCGGCCCGTCCGTCCAGCTGAAGGCCCCGGGAGGGAGACCCCCTTCCAGGCACCTAACCGCGCGCCGAGACTTGTCGCAGTTAATTCTGGCCCCTGTCACCTTCTCAAAAACGCAAAGGCGCCTGGTGTACCGCTCTATGGTCCCTGCGGGCAGACACAAAGGTCGTTACGTCATCGGCGTACGCAGAAAACCCTGGGCTCGAGCTCCGGCCAGGGACCGACCCACGCAGGACCGACTGCCCGTCTCGTCCCTTAGCCGGCGAAGGAGGGGCTCCAACGCCAAGACATAAAGGAGAGAAGACAGTGGACAACCCCGTCGGACTGACCTAGACAAAGTGCTGCCCCGACAGCTTCCCGTTCACCTGTACCACAGCCCGGGGGAGCGATACAGAAGGCTAATCCAGCGGCTGAAGTCGTGGCTTTGAATCTGGCGGCCTGCAGGACAGCAGCCAGGTAGCCATGGTCAATCCTATCAAATGCCTTGGACTGATCTAAATTGATCAGCGCGGCCTCATCGTCGTCTTCTACACCCTCTATGCGATCGTGCGAATCAAGTGCAGGTTGCTCGAATTGTTCTCCCTCCACAGAACAAGTCTGATCCGGTTCCAACAGAGACTCGGCAACTAGCTGCAAGCGATTCGTCAGATCTTGGCTGAAAATCTTAACTCTGTGTTTAGCAGAGTTATGGGCCTGTAATCATCTAGTTCCTCCCCAACCTTCTTGCTCAACAGCGTGATCACGCTCCCGGTGATCCGACCGGGGATGGACCCTGCCGAAACCAGTGGGTTGAACACGACCGCCAAGAGCGGGACAAAAAGGTGCGACATCCCCGGGCACACCATAGGGCAAACCATCCAAACCTGGCGACTTGCCACTGCCGACCTTCAAAGCCACGTAGATTTCGTCCTCCGTAATCTCCCCTTCGCATGAAGCTGCTTCAGGCCGGCAAAAGCTGAAACAAATAGCTGCGAAAGTCTCCGTCACGGAGACCAGGCTCCTTGGTAAATCGGTGTTCGAAATGCTGGGCCGGAACGCCTGCACATGTCGTCGGTCGACCTAAGGAGATGTCCTCCGGGTCGCGCACCTCTCGAATGTACCGGTCGCCGGCTCGGCGAATTTTCCTTGCGTAGTTCCCGCGCCCTCTTCTTTTCGCTTCGAAGACATCTTGCTTAACTTAGTTCTAATTACCTGACCCATGTAGCGCCCGCTAGTCGAACGCTCCAGGGCCTCCCTGGCTAAGGCTTACATCTCTAGGGAATCCCCACTAGCCTGCCCAAAAGTGAAATTAGCTCATGTCTTTGCCTCCGCAGCCTTATCTAGGCTGAGCCGTTGGCTACACGGCGGCTGAAAAAAAAAAGATCTACTGGAGTCCTTAAGACTAACCCACCACTACTCCCAATGACTCGCCCACGAACGCCCGCTGAATCCGTTTTGTCAGCTGGTCACGAAAGTCCCGCCTGTCCTGTAAGGACTGGTTGAACTTCCAATAACCAGCCAACCTAGGCCTAAAATCTAACACCACACGGGCACAAACGAGCTTGCGGGTCCGTGGAAGCCTAACCAGTGGAACGTTGGACATTCTAAGAAGTTCATATCGGCTTCTCTCACTAACATCCTATCCAGGTACGCTGATACCCGGGTAGAAGGCCAACTACGCGTCCACGTCCACATGCTCCTCTTCCGGATGATCGACCCGGTATCTATCGACGAGACCAAAATCGCCGACCAGATTGACCAGGCTACGATCACCACTCCACTCAAGAAGCGCCCCCTCCCTCATCCCATTTAAAGCAGGGATGGCATTCCAGTCCCCAACTAAGATTAGCCGTGTTGAATGCACCATGAAGGGCTCCAACAGCTGAAAGAAAGAGACACGCTCAGCCTTGAACATTGGGCGCATAAACCGCAATCAGCCGGAACGACTTGCTTTCACTGCAATATCGGCCACGATCAGCCGGCCGGCACCGACATGGACAAGGTCAACCCTCGCGTCCAGGGTACGCTTAACCAGCAAAGAAACACCTCTGGCCCGCCGGCTCCCATATGTTGAATAAACGACAAAGTCGTCATCCAGCACACACGAGTCGACTTCGCAAACAAAGTGAGTCTCGATCGCGGCCACATCCACGCCGTACGACAAGAGGTCACGAAGCAGGCGAGCCGCCTTGCCCTGATCCCTCAGGCCATACGCATTCAAACTGGCTATCTTAATAGACATTTAGATCTGAAAGAAAAAAGAAAAACATGCAATAACGGTACTAATCACATACGGGGAAAAAATCAGTGGCTGGACCCCGATGCACTGGTCCTAGGACCCTGTACCAACATCGGACGTAATCCGTCCGTCCAGGACACACGCTGACGTCCGTAGGCAAGTGAGTTTTATTACCCTATATAAGCATGGGTGGATCAAAATGGGGAACCTCCCAGCACAATTTCTAGCCATTTTTTTTAATTCAGGGGCGCCTTCCCGTACCCACCTAATATTTGAGGTCGCTTTTAACCTGAGCTATAGTAATTCCAGACCCTCAGGTTGCCTCCTGTGTTACGTATCAGGTGCAATGACACCTGGGCCTGGGAAAAGTTCCCAGGGTTGTCCGTGGCTAGTCCTTTTCACCGAAGTAAGCTTTAGGAGTGGTTTGAGCAAATTTCTCCTTTGCGATGACCACTTCCAACTCAATGTCTTCATTAATTTTTTTTTTTTTTTTGAGGGCATTTTTTCTTTTATGCCGAGTAGGGGGCCGGAACAGGAGAAGGGGGAGGGAGAAGGGAGAGGGATCTTTTCAAGGGGGTCAGCCTGAAGGTCGGGGACTGGGACACCTTCTTGTGGAGAAGAGGGCAGGCTCCTGGCTTTCAAGCATAGGAGCACCTAACTGGGGAAACCGGAAGAGATGTACATTTATCCCTGTGTCTTCTTCGTTCCACGCCCTACTCCTCCGTCGACTCTTGGGTTTATCGTGTTGCCTTTCCTCGTCGTCTCTTCCGCGTTTTAAGGACGCCGACCTTCCACGTCCAGCCCACCTTCTTGGGGGGAGGGACTTTTCTGTACATGTTTGGCCGGCGTTTTGGCGGGAGGGGAGACCTCTACCGGGGGCTCCTTTGTTTTTCCGGCTCCCCGCCCAGAGACGGCGCTTTTGCCGGGCACGCCTTCTGTTTAGCTGGGGACGCTGCTTTTGCCGGAGTCTGTTTTGGAGGCGTCTTGACAGGGGGCGGCACCTTCGCGGGGAAGGAGTTCGCCTCTTTCTGCCGACCACCTGCCACTCGCCCTCCCTACTGACAGTCTGTGCTGGAGTTGTGCTCGGGTTGTCTTAGCTGCCCCTCTCGCCTTTTCCTCTTGCTGCGGCCGCTTGGCTGTTTGGGCCTCCGGGTGGGTTCTTCGTCGTGGCAAGCCTTGGCAACATGTTCCGCCGCCCCGCAGACCCAACAGCACGGCTTTCTTCCCTCCACAATCACAAATATCTTGCGACCCCTGCAAGTAATGATGTTGGGGATCTTTTCAATCCTCTCCTTCGTCACGTCACTTGGAGGGTCATGTCACCTGTTAAGAAGCTTCCGCCTTTGACCGCAGCGAGACTTCGACACTTTGCCATATCCGGCAAAAAGGCACCGATATGGTCCTTGCCATGTCCATTGGGACGCCATGCAGGGTAATTTTAAGTTTCTTAGTACCTATGTACTTGGCATGGATTTGGAGTGTCTTGGTTTCCAAGACCACCGGCTGTATCTTCGCCTCCCCTGCAGATCCAAGCAGGACGTCCCACATGGCACCGCCTCTCCTCGCTACGGCCCTGGCTTTGATCTTCAGTGCTTTAATACTTTCTTCAAACACGTCCCTGGGGACCCCAATTAATTTGTGTGTTTTCAGGTCCTTTGTTATCAAGGTAATTATTCGGGCTTCTATTAGAGCTAACTGTCTGTGGACCGAAACCAGTTCTGCTTCCTTGATAAATTCCACGTAATTTCAAGTTCATTTGAGCGTAGTACTCCCTCCTTAGTAGTGATTCTACCTCCATTCCACCCAGAGGTAGAAGGTATGGGAGATGCTGCTGATACTTCCGAAGAGGGGTCGATCCTAGTGGTGCAAACTCCAGTCTCCTTTTCCTCCCACCGAGGCCGTGGTGGGAGGACCGACTTTCCCGGCCTATTACAGGCCATTGCCACTAAGTGGCCGGTAAACACCGGGTAGTTGCAATCCGGTGTTTCGCGTTGTGAGACGCTACTTTGCGCCAGCCCGAGCAATAAACTCGGGCTGGACGCAAGCAAACCCAAAACCAAATTATAGCTATCACGGTGGAACAAAGCTTCGCTCTGGTTTTTTTGCCAACACCGCTAATAAAACAAAAAGTCTGGGGGGGATGGCTAGTTTTATTTATTCTTTAATTACAAAGAATTATGGCACAAGGCCGGAAAATGGGTGGGGGTACAAAACTTGGGGTGGTCTTCAGTACTCTATCTATACCTAGCTAATCGATTCACGACCCATACATACGTTACAATTTTCTCAATCACCATAAGAATTTGTCCATCAACACTTACAATATACCGTACACCAAAATACCGCAAAAACTATACCAGGGACCTACAAAACGCCCCAGTCGTACATAAAAATTTGTGACTATTTACAAATATAATACAAAAATAGATTTAAAAATTTGTGCATGAAATGACATGATGGGAAGGGAATGAAGAAACAAAAGCCCCAAACTAAAAAACACTCTATAAATGAACCTCAT
>JBBBDQ010009401.1:0-19033 GCA_037127315.1 Ascarosepion bandense
TGATATTCACTCTATTTAGATTTCTCCTTCATATAATACATTTGTGTGAAAAATCATTAAAGGTGCAGATTATATCCAATAACAATGCATCGTCCTACTTTCCGGAGATTCAATAAAGGTTTTTTAATAGAGGAAGGATGAATGGACTCTCTTTGTAGCGTCGTAAATATGAATTTTTTAATGATAGTCACTCTATTTCGTTTTTCTCACTTCATATAATACATTCAATGTGAAAAATCATTAAAGGTGCAAAGATTATAGCCAATAACAATGCATCGTCCTACTTTCGGAGAGATTCAATAAGGTTTTTTAATAGAGGAAGGATGAATGGACTCTCTTTGTAGCGTCGTAAATATATGAATTTTTTAATGATATTAACTCTATTTAGTTTTTTTCTCGCTATAATACATTCAATGTGAAAAATCATTAAAGGTGCAAGATTATAGCCAAAAACAACGCATCGTCCTACTTTCCGGAGATTCAATAAAGGTTTTTAATAGAGGAAGGATGAATGGACTCTCTTTTGTAGCGTCGTAAATATGAATTTTTAATGATATTCACTCTGTTAGTTTTACTCATTTCATATAATACGTTCAATGTGAAAAATCATTAAAAAGGTGCGAATTATAGCCAATAACAATGCATCGTCCTACTTTCCGGAGATTCAATAAAGGGTTTTTAATAGAGGAAGGATGAATGGACTCTCTTTTGTAGCGTCGTAAATATGAATTTTTAATGATATTCACTCTATTTAGTTTTTCTCGCTTCATATAATACGTTCAATGTGAAAAATCATTAAAGGTGCAAGATTATAGCCAATAACAATGCATCGTCCTACTTTCCGGAGATTCAATAAAGGTTTTTTAATAGAGGAAGGATGAATGGACTCTCTTTGTAGCGTCGTAAATATGAATTTTTTAATGATATTCACTCTATTTGGATTTTTCTCACTTCATATAATACATTCAATGTGAAAAATCATTAAAGGTTCAAGATTATAGCCAATAACAATGCATCGTCATACTTTCCGGAGATTCAATAAAGGTTTTTAATAGAGGACGGATGAATGGACTCTCTTTGTAGCGTCGTAAATATGAATTTTTTAATGATATTCACTCTATTTAGTTTTTCTCACTTCATATAATACATTCAATGTGAAAAATCATTAAAGGTTCAAGATTATAGCCAATAACAATGCATCGTCCTACTTTCCGGAGATTCAATAAAGGTTTTTTAATAGAGGACGGATGAATGGACTCTCTTTGTAGCGTCGTAAATATGAATTTTTTAATGATATTCACTCTATTTAGTTTTCTCACTTCATATAATACATTCAATGTGAAAAATCATTAAAGGTTCAAGATTATAGCCAATAACAATGCATCGTCCTACTTTCCGGAGATTCAATAAAGGTTTTAATAGAGGAAGGATGAATGGACTCTCTTTGTAGCGTCGTAAATATGAATTTTTTAATGATATTCACTCTATTTAGATTTTCTCACTTCATATAATACATTCAATGTGAAAAATCATTAAAGGTGCAAGATTATATCCAATAACAATGCATCGTCCTACTTTCGGAGATTCAATAAAGGTTTTTTAATAGAGGAAGGATGAATGGACTCTCTTTGTAGCGTCGTAAATATGAATTTTTTAATGATAGTCACTCTAATTCGTTTTTCTCACTTCATATAATACATTCAATGTGAAAAATCATTAAAGGTGCAAGATTATAGCCAATAACAATGCATCGTCCTACTTTCCGGAGATTCAATAAAGGTTTTTTAATAGAGGAAGGATGAATGGACTCTCTTTGTAGCGTCGTAAATATGAATTTTTTAATGATATTAACTCTATTTAGTTTTTCTCGCTTCATATAATACATTCAATGTGAAAAATCATTAAAGGTGCAAGATTATAGCCAAAAACAATGCATCGTCCTACTTTCGGAGATTCAATAAAGGTTTTTTAATAGAGGAAGGATGAATGGACTCTCTTTGTAGCGTCGTAAATATGAATTTTTTAATATTATTTACTCTATTTAGTTTACTCATTTCATATAATACGTTCAATGTGAAAAATCATTAAAGGTGCAAGATTATAGCCAATAACAATGCATCGTCCTACTTTCCGGAGATTCAATAAAGGGTTTTTAATAGAGGAAGGATGAATGGACTCTCTTTGTAGCGTCGTAAATATGAATTTTTAATGATAGTCACTCTATTTAGTTTTCTCACTTCATATAATACGTTCAATGTGAAAAATCATTAAAGGTGCAAGATTATAGCCAATAACAATGCATCGTCCTACTTTCGGAGATTAAATAAAGGTTTTTTAATAGAGGAAGGATGAATGGACTCTCTTTGTAGCGTCGTAAATATGAATTTTTTAATGATAGTCATTCTATTTAGTTTTCTCACTTCATATAATACGTTCAATGTGAAAAATCATTAAAGTTGCAAGATTATAGCCAATAACAATGCATCGTCCTACTTTCCGGAGATTCAATAAAGGTTTTTTAATAGAGGAAGGATGAATGGACTCTCTTTGTAGCGTCGTAAATATGAATTTTTTAATGATAGTCACTCTATTTAGTTTTCTCACTTCATATAATACGTTCAATGTGAAAAATCATTAAAGTTGCAAGATTATGACAATAACAATGCATCGTCCCGCTTTCCGGAGATTCAATAAAGGTTTTGCAATAGAGGAAGGATGAATGGACTCTATTTGTAGCGTCGTAAATATGAATTTTTTAATGATATTAACTCTATTTAGTTTTCTCACTTCATATAATACGTTCAATGTGAAAAATCATTAATGGTGCAAGATTATAGCCAATAACAATGCATCGTCCTACGTTCGGAGATTCAATAAAGGTTTTAATAGAGGAAGGATGAATGGACTCTCTTTGTAGCGTCGTAAATATGAATTTTTTTAATGATAGTCACTCTATTTAGTTTTTCTCACTTCATATAATACGTTCAATGTGAAAAATCATTAAAGGTGCAGATTATAGCCAATAACAATGCATCGTCCTACATTCCGGAAATTCAATAAGGTTTTTAATAGAGGACGAATGAATGGACTCTCTTTGTAGCGTCGTAAATATGAATTTTTTTAATGATATTCACTCTATTTAATTTTTCTCACTTCATATAATACGTTCAATGTGAAAAATCATTAAAGGTGCAAGATTATAGCCAATAACAATGCATCGTCCTACTTTCCGGAGATTCAATAAAGATTTTAATTGAGGAAGGATGAATGGACTCTCTTTGTAGCGTCGTAAAAATATGAATTTTTTAATGATATTCACTCAATTCAGTTTTTTCAGTTCATATAATACGTTCAATGTGAAAAATCATTAAAGGTGCAAGATTATAGCCAATAACAATGCATCGTCCTACTTTCCGGAGATTCAATAAAAGGTTTTTTAATAGAAAGGATGAATGGACTCTCTTTGTAGCGTCGTAAATATGAATTTTTTAATGAATATTCCTCTATTTAGTTTTTCTCACTTCATATAATACGTTCAATGTGAAAAATCATTAAAGGTGCAAGATTATAGCCAATAACAATGCATCGTCCTACTTTCGGAGATTCAATAAAGGTTTTTTAATAGAGGACAGATGAATGGACTCTCTTTGTAGCGTCGTAAATATGAATTTTTTAATGATATTCACTCTATTTAGTTTTTCTCACTTCATATAATTCGTTCAATGTGAAAAATCATTAAAGGTGCAAGATTATAGCCAATAACAATGCATCGTCCTACTTTCCGGAGATTCAATAAAGGTTTTTTAATAGAGGACGGATGAATGGACTCTCTTTGTAGCGTCGTAAATATGAATTTTTTAATGATATTCACTCTATTTAGTTTCTCACTTCATATAATACATTCAATGTGAAAAATCATTAAAGGTTCAAGATTATAGCCAATAACAATGCATCGTCATACTTTCCGGAGATTCAATAAAGGTTTTTTAATAGAGGACGGATGAATGGACTCTCTTTGTAGCGTCGTAAAAATATGAATTTTTAATGATATTCACTCTATTTAGTTTTTTCTCACTTCATATAATACATTCAATGTGAAAAATCCTTAATGGTGCAAGATTATAGCCAATAACAATGCATCGTCCTACTTTCCGGAGATTCAATAAAGGTTTTTTAATAGAGGAAGGATGAATGGACTCTCTTTGTAGCGTCGTAAATATGAATTTTTTAATGATATTCACTCTATTTAGATTTTCTCACTTCATATAATACATTCAATGTGAAAAATCATTAAAGGTGCAAGATTATATCCAATAACAATGCATCGTCCTACTTTCCCGAGATTCAATAAAGGTTTTTTAATAGAGGAAAGGATGAATGGACTCTCTTTGTAGCGTCGTAAATATGAATTTTTTAATGATAGTCACTCTATTTCAGTCACTTCATATAATACATTCAATGTGAAAAATCATTAAAGGTGCAAGATTATAGCCAAAAACAATGCATCGTCCTACTTTCCGGAGATTCAATAAAGGTTTTTTAATAGAGGAAGGATGAATGGACTCTCTTTGTAGCGTCGTAAATATGAATTTTTTTAATGATATTAACTCTATTTAGTTTTCTCGCTTCATATAATACATTCAATGTGAAAAATCATTAAAGGTGCAAGATTATAGCCAAAAACAATGCATCGTCCTACTTTCGGAGATTCAATAAAGGTTTTTTAATAGAGGAAGGATGAATGGACTCTCTTTGTAGCGTCGTAAATATGAATTTTTTAATGATATTCACTCTATTTAGTTTTACTCATTTCATATAATACGTTCAATGTGAAAAATCATTAAAGGTGCAAGATTATAGCCAATAACAATGCATCGTCCTACTTTCCGGAGATTCAATAAAAGGGTTTTTAATAGAGGGAAGGATGAATGGACTCTCTTTGTAGCGTCGTAAATATGAATTTTTTAATGACAATCACTCTATTTACTTTTTCTCACTTCATATAATACGTTCAATGTGAAAAATCATTAAAGGTGCAAGATTATAGCCAATAACAATGCATCGTCCTACTTTCGGAGATTCAATAAAGGTTTTTAATAGAGGAAGGATGAATGAACTCTCTTTGTAGCGTCGTAAATATGAATTTTTTAATGATAGTCACTCTATTTAGTTTTTCTCACTTCATATAATACGTTCAATGTGAAAAATCATTAAAGTTGCAAGATTATAGCCAATAACAATGCATCGTCCTACTTTCCGGAAATTCAATAAAGGTTTTTTAATAGAGGAAGGATGAATGGACTCTATTTGTAGCGTCGTAAATATGAATTTTTTAATGATATTAACTCTATTTAGTTTTTCTCACTTCATATAATACGTTCAATGTGAAAAATCATTAATGGTGCAAGATTTATAGCCAATAACAATGCATCGTCCTACGTTCGGAGATTCAATAAAGGTTTTTTAATAGAGGAAGGATGAATGGACTCTCTTTGTAGCGTCGTAAATATGAATTTTTTAATGATAGTCACTCTATTTAGTTTTTCTCACTTCATATAATACGTTCAATGTGAAAAATCATTAAAGGTGCAAGATTATAGCCAATAACAATGCGTCGTCCTACATTCCGGAGATTCAATAAAGGTTTTTTAATAGAGGACGAATGAATGGACTCTCTTTGCTTGGCGTCGTAAATATGAATTTTTTAATGATATTCACTCTGTTAGTTTTTTCTCACTTCATATAATACGTTCAATGTGAAAAATCATTAAAGGTGCAAGATTATAGCCAATAACAATGCATCGTCCTACTTTCCGGAGATTCAATAAAGATTTTTAATTGAGGAAGGATGAATGGGCTCTCTTTGTAGCGTCGTAAATATGAATTTTTTTAATGATATTCACTCTATTTAGTTTTTCCACTTCTTATAATACGTTCAATGTGAAAAATCATTAAAGGTGCAAGATTATAGCTAATGACAATGCATCGTCCTACTTTCCGGAGATTCAATAAAGGTTTTTAATAGAGAAAGGATGAATGGACTCTCTTTGTAGCGTCGTAAATATGAATTTTTTAATGATATTCACTCTATTTAGTTTTTCTCACTTCATATAATACGTTCAATGTGAAAAATCATTAAAGGTGCAAGATTATAGCCAATAACAATGCATCGTCCTACTTTCCGGAGATTCAATAAAGGTTTTTTAATAGAGGACAGATGAATGGACTCTCTTTGTAGCGTCGTAAATATGAATTTTTTAATGATATTCACTCTATTTAATTTTCTCACTTCATATAATTCGTTCAATGTGAAAAATCATTAAAGGTGCAAGATTATAGCCAATAACAATGCATCGTCCTACTTTCCGGAGATTCAATAAAGGTTTTAATGAAAGTATGAATGGACTCTCTTAGTAGCGTCGTAAACATGAATTTTTTAATGATATTCACTCTATTTAGTTTTTCTCACTTCATATAATACGTTCAATGTGAAAAATCATTAATGGTGCAAGATTATAGCCAATAACTATGCATCGTCCTACTTTCCGGCGATTCAATAAAGGTTTTTAATAGAGGAAGGATGAATGGACTCTCTTTGTAGCGTCGTAAATATGAATTTTTTAATGATATTAACTCTATTTAGTTTTTCTCACTTCATATAATACGTTCAATGTGAAAATCATTAATGGTGCAAGATTATAGCCAATAACAATGCATCGTCCTACGTTCGGAGATTCAATAAAAGAAGGTTTTTTAATAGAGGAAGGATGAATGGACTCTCTTTGTAGCGTCGTAAATATGAATTTTTTTAATGATAGTCACTCTACTTAGTTTTTTTCTCACTTCATATAATACGTTCAATGTGAAAAATCATTAAAGGTGCAAGATTATAGCCAATAACAATGCATCGTCCTACTTTTCGGAGATTCAATAAAGGTTTTTTAATAGAGGAAGGATGAATGGACTCTCTTTGTAGCGTCGTAAATATGAATTTTTTAATGATAGTCACTCTATTTAGTTTTTCTCGTCATATAATACGTTCAATGTGAAAAATCATTAAAGGTGCAAGATTATAGCCAATAACAATGCATCGTCCTACTTTCCGGAGATTCAATAAAGGTTTTTAATAGAGGAAGGATGAATATGGACTCTCTTTGTAGCGTCGTAAATATGAATTTTTTAATGATAGTCACTCCTATTTTGGTTTTTCTCACGTCATATAATACGTTCAATGTGAAAAATCATTAAGGTGCAAGATTATAGCCAATAACAATGCATCGTCCTACTTTCCGGAGATTCAATAAAGGTTTTTAATAGAGGAAGGATGAATGGACTTTCTCTTTGTAGCGTCGTAAATATGAATTTTTTAATGATAGTCACTCTATTTAGTTTTTTCTCACTTCATATAATACGTTCAATGTGAAAAATCATTAAAGGTGCAAGATTATATTAAAACAATGCATCGTCCTACTTTCCGGAGATTCAATAAAGGTTTTTAGTAGAGGAAGGATGAATGGACTCTCTTTGTAGCGTCGTAAATATTAATTTTTTAATGATATTCACTCTATTTAGTTTTCTCACTTCATATAATACGTTCAATGTGAAAAATCATTAAAGGTGCAAGATTATAGCCAATAACAATGCATCGTCCTACTTTCCGGAGATTCAATAAAAGGTTTTTTAATAGAGGAAGGATGAATGGACTCTCTTTGTAGCGTCGTAAATATGAATTTTTTAATGATATTCACTCTATTATTTTTACTCGCTTTACGTCACAAGACCAATGTGAACCGCCATTACATATGCAAGATTCAAACGAACATCAATGCATCGACACTGTTTCCGGAGATTCAGTGAAACATTTTCCAGAAGAGGAAGGATGAATGGAATCATTTCGTAAATATGAAATTATTAATGATATTCAACATATTTAGTTTCGCTCACTTCATGTTATCCGTTCAATGTGAACAATGCTTAAATGTGCGAAATTATAACCAACACCAAAACAACGTCCTACTTTCAGGAATTCAATGAACGATTTTAGTACGGGAAGGATTAATGTACTCTCATTGTAGCATCCTAAATATGAATTTCTTAATAATATTCAGCAAATTTAATTTCGCTCATTTAATGTCACATGTTCAATAAGAACAATCATTAAATGTGCAAGATTATAACAATGCATAGTCCTACATAAAATATGAAATTTTTAATGATATTCATTGGATTTAGTTTTGCTGTCTTAATGTTACATGTTCAATGGAATCCACCATTAAATGTGAAAGCTTCGAACCAAAACCAATGCATCTTTCCCTGTTTCCGAAGATTCAATGAAACATGTTAAGTTTCAGACCAGCACAGACGCTTCCATTCCCAGATACTCAATGAAACATTTTTAGAAGAGAAAGGTAAAATGAACTAAATCGTCGTAAAAATAAAATAATCGCTAACCCTAACCCTAACCCTAACCCTACCTGCGTTTAGTTTTGCTCACTTCAGGTTGCATGTTCAATGATATTTATTCCGCAGTAGTATTAAAGATTTATTTACGACATGCATTCCAGTAATATTTATTTTTATTTACGATTTTATTCCGCCGTAATATTTATGATTTATTTACGATATTTATTCCGATATAATATTCATGATTTATTTAAGATATTTATTAAGCCGTAATATTTTTTTACATTTATTGACGATATTTATTTCACCATAATATTTATGATTTATTTACGATATTTATTCCGAGGCAATATTCATGATTTATTAACGATGTTTCTTCCGCCGTAATATTCACGATTTATTTAAGATACTTCTTTCGCCGTAATATTTATGATTTATTTACAATATTTTTTTCGCCGAAATATTTTTAATTTATTTCATGTTAATACCGCCATAGTATTTTGATTTATTTACTATGTTTATTCCTCCGTAATATTTATGATTTATTTACGATATGCATTCTGCCGTAATATTTACAATTCATTTTGATATATATTTAGCCGTAATATTTATGATATATTTACGATATTTATTCCGCTTAATATTTATGATTTATTTATATTTATTTCGATATAATATTTATGATTTATTTATGATCTATTTGTTTCGCATTATATATCTTTACGATATTTATTTCGCCGTAATATTTATGATTTATTTACGTTATTTATTCCGCCGTAAAATTTATGATATATTTACGATCTCTATTCGGAGTATTATTTATAATTAATTTATGATACTTATTCCGCCGTTAAATTCCCAATTTATTTTCGATGTTTCTTCCGCCATCAATATTTATCATTCATGTACGATATTTATTTGATATAATGTTTATGATTTATTTACGATATTTATTCTACCGTAATATGTATGATTTATTTACGATATTTATTCCATCATAATAGCATGATTTATTTACGATATTTAATCTGCCAAAATATTTATGAATTATTTACGACATTTATTTCAGTAATATTTATTATTTTTTACGATATTTCTTCGCCCGTAATATTCGCAAATTATTTACGATATTTATACCTGCGTAAAATGAATGATTCATTTAAAATATCTCTTCCGATATAATACATATGATTAATTTACGATATTTATTCCGCCGTAATATTTATAGTTTATTTACGATATTTATTACGACCTAATACTTATGATTTATTTGATATTTATTCCGCAAAATTATTTATGATATATTTGATATTTATTGAGCAGTAATATTTATGATTTATATTACGATATTTATTCGCAGTAATATTTATGATTTATTTACGATATATATTCCGCCGTATTATTTTTATTTATTTACGATATTTATTCCACCATAATATTTATGAGTTATTTATAATGTTTCTCTGCCTTCATATTTATGATTTGTATGCAGTATTTATTCCACCGTAATATTTATGACTTATTTTACGATATTTGTTCCGCAGTAATATTTATGATTTATTTACGATATTTATTCCGCGTAATTTTAATTATTTATTTACACGATATTCATTTCCCCGCCGTAATATTAATGATTTGTTATGATATTTATTCTGCCGTAATATTTATAATTTATTTACGATATTTATTCCATCGTAAACTTTATTATTTATTTACTATATTTTTTCGCCGAAATATTTTTAATTTATTTCCAATGTTTATTCTGCCATAATATTTATGATTTATTTACTATATTTATACCTCCGTAATATTTATGATTTATTTACGATATTTATCGCGCCGTAAAGTTATTAATTTACGATATGAATTCCGCCGTAATATTTACAATTCATTTACGATATATATTTAGCCGTAATATTTATGATTTATTTACGATATTTATTCCTTTATAATATTTGAGATTTATTTCCGATGTTTCGTCCGCTATAACGTAAACTTTTCTCCTACGTAATATTTAATTTATTTCCGGGTGGTTATTCCACCATAATATTTATGATTTATTTTTTATATTTAATCCGCCATAATATTCATGATTTATTTACGATATTTATTTCGCCATAATATTTATGATTTATTTAAGATATTTATCCGCCATAATATACCAGATTTATTTACGATATTTCGTCCGCCATCATCAACTTTTCTCCGTATTTATAGTTACTTCCGATGGATATTCCGCCATAATATTTATGATTTATTTACGATATTTATTCCGCCATAATGTTTATGATTTGTTACGATATTTATTCCGCCATAATATTTGTGATTGTTACGATATTTATTTCGCCGTAATATTTATGATTTATTTACGTTATTTATTCCGCCGTAAATTTATGATATATTTACGATCTCTATTCCGGAGTATTATTTATAATTAATTTATGATACTTATTTCCGCCGTTAAATTCCCAATTTATTTTCGATGTTTCTTCCGCCATAATATTTATCATTCATGTACGATATTTATTTGATATAATGTTTATGATTTATTTACGATATTTATTCTACCGTAATATGTATGATTTATTTACGATATTTATTCCATCATAATATTTATGATTTATTTACGATATTTAATCTGCCAAAATATTTATGAATTATTTACGAAATTTATTCCGAAGTAATATTTATTATTTTTTTACGATATTTCTTCGCCATCGCAAATTATTTACGATATTTATACCTGCGTAAAATGAATGATTCATTTAAAATATCTCTTCCGATATAATACATATGATTAATTTACGATATTTATTCCGCCGTAATATTTATGATTTATTTACGATATTTATTACGACCTAATACTTATGATTTATTTACGATATTTATTCCGCAAAATTATTTATGATATATTTGCGATATTTATCGAGCAGTAATATTTATGATTTATGTACGATATTTATTCCGCGGTAATATTTATGATTTATTTACGATATATATTCCGCCGTATTATTTTTATTTATTTACGATATTTATTCCACGCAATATTTATGGGTTATTTATAATGTTTCTCTGCCTTCATATTTATGATTTGTATACGGTATTTATTCCACCGTAATATTTATGACTTATTTACGATATTTGTTCCGCGGTAATATTTATGATTTATTTACGATATTTATTCCGCGTAATTTTCATTATTTATTTACGATATTCATTTCGCCGTAATATTAATGATTTATTTATGATATTTATTCTGCCGTAATATTTATAATTTATTTACGATATTTATTCATCGTAAACTTTATTATTTATTTACTATATTTTTTTCGCCGAAATATTTTTAATTTATTTCCAATGTTTATTCTGCTACCATAATATTTATGATTTATTTACTATATTTATACCTCCGTAATATTTATGATTTATTTACGATATTTATCGCTTAATAAAGTTATTAATTTACGATATAGATCACCGTAATATTTACAATTCATTTACGATATATATTTAGCCGTAATATTTATGATTTATTTACGATATTTGTTACTTCATGTTTGAGATTTATTTCCGATGTTTCGTCCCGCTATAACGTAAACTTTCTCCGTAATATTTAATTTATTTCCGGTGGTTATTCCACCATAATATTTATGATTTATTTTTTATATTTAATCCGCCATAATATTCCTTGATTTATTTACGATATTTATTTCGCCATAATATTTATGATTTATTTAAGATATTTATCCGCCATAATATACCAGATTTATTTACGATATTTCAATACTTCATCACGCCAGCTTTTCTCCGTAATATTTATAAGTTACGCTTCCGATGGATATTCCGCCATAATATTTATGATTTATTTACGATATTTATTCCGCCATAATGTTTATGATTTATTTACGATATTTATTCCGCCATAATATTTATGATTTATTTACGATATTTATTTCACTAAAATATTTATGATTTATTTACGATGTTTAATCTGCCATAATATTTATGATTTATTTTGGATATTTATTCTGCCATCATATTTAATTTATTTAAGATATTTAATGCACCATTATATTTATGATTTATTTCCATATTTCTTCCGCTGCTAATATTCACAATTTATTTACAATATTTGTTCCTCCGCAATATTTATAATCTATTTATTTTATGTATTCCTTCAGTAATATGTATTATGTATTTATGATATTTATTCCGCAGTAATGTTTTATGATCTATGTACAATATTTATTACGGCGTAATATTTATGATTTACTGATGATTTTTACTCTGTTATAAAATTTATGATCTATTTATGATATGTAATCCGTAGTAATATTTATGATTTGTTTATAGTATTTATTCCGCCGTAATATTCACAATTTATTTAGATGTATTCCGCCATAATATTTACAATTTCTTTACGACATTTATTTCGGCGTAAAATTTATGATCTATTTACGATATTTATTACGGTGTAATATATGTAGTTTTACTCACTCAAAAAATCACTACAATTACATCTGAGAGGTCCAAAGTAAATGATTGAAAGATGGAACGAAATATGTAAATATATTTACACCGGTTATGTTTAAAATATTTATTATACTGATTTGGCGATACACTACTGCAATTAATTACAAAGGAAGTTTTTTAAACTAAAATACTTCAAAGATGGGATATCATATCTAACGGATCAATAGCATTATTTAATTCAAGATACGTTTCTTTCTTATTGAACCACTACACATTTACCTTGACCGAATCTTTTGGCTCAGTTTTCAGGTGGGTGTAAAGTTTTGTTATAGGTAGTCTGTCATAAATGACCACAGTGACTTTCACCTGCTGACACCGAAGAGAACGGACACCCGAGACGATACACCCCATGAATGGCTGGGTCAAAAAGGTGGTAACAAGAAGCCACATGATGACCTCAAGATCACTCAAGTTTACTTTGAAGACGTAGGGAGCTGGTTAAGTTTATTTGATTTGGCTTTGTGTCATACTCAGCCGAACTCTCTACAGCTTACGATTTTTATGCAGAATTGTCATCATCAGAATTATCAAGCTTCATTCCATCGTTATAAGAAAGTTGGTTGTCAGAAGGTTGGAATATGTGGAAGTGTGTGAAATAGTGTCAGAATAAAATATACATTTTGCATTTTAAAATAGAAATTTATTAAAGAAAAAAAGAATAACACAAGCTGTAGAAGTTAATGTTCAATCAGGGAGTTTAGGGTATCAAGATTTGTAGAAATTGTTCGTGGTAATAATGTGGAAATTATTTAAAAGTTCGCGAAAGTTTAGAGTTCGTAGTTGTGTAGTAGCAGATTGTGAAGTTTTTGTTCCTTCCTCTTGTTAGTAGTTTTGCGAAACGTTGAAAGAAAGAGAAGGTAAAACAAATAAAGAAGTTGTACTTAGCACATCCATTTTGTTGTTGCTGTTGTCCTCTTTGGCAGCGTGGTGTAAAAACAAAGAAAGGACTTTGGAAGAGAGGGTGAATGAAACTTTGACGTGCCCTACGTCTGGGTTAGCTTCTTGAATTTTCTTTCTTTACATTGCCGAGGCCTTCAGCTAACCACACCCATCTGAGTGACTTTGATGTGGAACAACGTGGTTTAAATAGTGAAACTTCCCCACATGATGCGGCTCCAGAGAACCTTTTCACATCTAGGCGTGAAAATACATCATATATGAATTTGCTGTTTTTATCAGGATTCAGAATTTTCTTTTCGCACTGACTTGTGAATGTTTCGTAGTTGGGTTTTTCCAAAGTCGTTTGAATCTACTTCAATTTGTGCAATTTTTGTTTGGGTTTTTCTAAAATGTTCTTGGTCTTTAATTTCTTATCCCTACAACTTCAAGCAGATGGGTACAGATATTTTTTATACATGAGTACACATACACGCATCTCAGAGACGCTTATCAGTGTTAGCGCACACACAGGACATGGACAATCTTTCCAATACGCACAGTTTTGCATGCACACACATCAATCCCCACGCAAACACAATAATATTCGCGTATGAATAAATGAATTTTGCCTCTTGTAAACCGAATATTCGTCCTTGTTTCAAATTTTTGCTTGTCACAAATGATATGAACTCGTGATAATATTCAACACATATCGAAATACTTTTGTACTTATCCAGCTATAGAATCACTAAGATAACAAATGCGGAAGTTGTAAAGTGAATGCTTAAGAAAATGGGAGGAAGAAACATAAAATAGATTTACATTATGTGTGTTCAAATATGTATTATATTTATTTCGTCATAGAATAATACAATTACATTTATAATTAACTTTTGATGAAAAGATGTAAGGAAATATCTAAATATATTTACAAAAATTACGTTTAAATATTTAAAATATTTATTCTTCCATACCGTTATTGCAATTACATATGTTTTAAAAGAAACTCCGGAAATTTTGGGAGAAATATCTAAATGCATTTACAACACCATAGACACACAACAATTGCATATCAGGACGTTATAAAAAATGGCTGAATGATAGGAAAAGTTAAGTTGAAGTATTTCTGATATAATTCAGTCATAGACAACTTTCATGACATATAAAGAACTTTTGAAAAACATTCATTAAAGCTTGGACGATATATCTAAATACATTTACATCGGGTAAATTTAAATATTTATTACAGGTTTTACACACATAGAATCCCCACAATTACATATGAGGTGATTTTAAGAAAATTATTGAGAGATGTAACGGAAATATCTAAATATATTTACACTATATATGTTCTGAAGGTTAAAATCGTGCTATGTCGGTTGCTAATTGACTTTACGCACCTAAAATGTTAGAATTGGTAATCTTCCACTGAAAAGCTGACCCCTTAGTATTCGGTTAACTGCCGACTAATATCAACTGCCTCAGTCCATCTCCAAACTGGAATTAACTATTAGTTCTACTGAACACCAATAGATCTCTAAAGAACTCTCTAGAGCCTAAGAACTCCAAAGACTTTCCAGAACTTCTCCTGTTAACACTTATTAATACTGGAGAGGGAGATATAAAATAAAGTTTTGAAAAAGTCCTTGCATGAAGGGACGAAATACATTAATACCTTCCACCGTTTACGCTTAGATTATTTATGATATTCATTCAGGCAGATATTTTTACTATTAAATAAAAGATCGCTTGAAGGTAGACAGAATATCTCAATAAATTTAAGCAAGGTAAATTAAATATTTATATTTATTTATCATAATATTCATGATTTTATTTATGATATATATTCGGTCTTAGAATCATTAGAATTACATACTATAGGATATTTTAAAGAAATTATTTGCAAGATAGAAAGAAATATCTTCATCTATTTACACCAGTTACGTTTATATATATATATATATATATATATATATATTTGCAAAGATAGAAAAGAAATTATTTACAAGATAGAAAGAAATATCTTCATCTATTTACACCAGTTACGTTTACATATATATATATATATATATATGATATTTATTCCGCCATAGAACTACTTCAATTATATCTATGGAAAATTAAAAATCGTTGAAAATTATTCTTCCAAAAACTCTGTAGTTTAAATCGGAAGTTTTTAAGAAAATGCTTGAAAGATCGAGGAAACACCTAAATAAATATGCAACAGTTACGTCTAAATATTCATGATATATATTCGGCTTTAGAATCATTAGAATTACATATAAGGATATTTTACAGACATTTTTTGCAAGATAAGGAAAAATATCTCAATCTATTTTTCCAACTACGTTTATATATATATTCGGGGACGAACCAATCTGAGGTTGGAGACCCAGGTTGCACAACACGCCCCCGCTAATATACATTCGGGTAGCCCTCTTAGAACTATAAGAAGAACCAAGGCCTTTCTGGATTCAGCCATTAGCCAACACCTACTGGACAGCCAGGCATGTGCCTCTTTGTATGAGGACAATTGGTTTACTGTTCTGCACAGTGCTCGATCGGCTCATCATCTTCGCGTTTTGGAAGCTGTTTGTCTAAACCTCCAGCAGCCGAGACTGTGCAGGCAAAAAGAGCGATTCATTCGCTCCTTACAATTACTGTAGGGTTTGTGAGTGTAACAATTTTTCTTTTTGTTATACTTGTAGGTGTATGTTTACACCCCCTTACGTTTTAATATTTACTGATTAAAGATTATTTTAAACTAATTGCATCTATTTATTGTAAGTAATCACTTTGTTTTTGCGCATTATTAACCATTTGTAATAAAGTCAACGTAAGCCCTTGAAGAGTGATGGCCGAAATGTTCCTCGGGTTGGGATAATTATAATTATCTCATTTAAAGTTATTAATTTATTCTGTGGGTACAAATCTTTATATATATATATGATATATCTTCATAATAGAATCACTACAATATACCAAATATATACAATATAGCAAATTAAATATTCTTGAAAATTATAAATTAAATATTAGAATATGCGCGTCAATAGACATTTAGTTGCACAGGCTGATGGGCATATAGTTAAATATTGAGAAATGGATCATTTGAGATAGATAGATAGATAGATAGATAGATAGATAGATAGATAGATAGATAGATAGATAGATAGATAGATAGATATGCTTATTGGGTAAGTTGCCGTGAGTGCTGTCTTTACGATACGTTGGATAAAGTGAATCGCTTTAAATGTCTTTAAATGTCTAATATGTTTAAAGATCCTTATATGTAATTTTAATGATTCTAAGGCGGAATATATATCATAAATATCTAAACGTAACTGTTGTAAATTTATTTAGGAAATTTCTCGATCTTTCAAACAGTTTCTTAAAAACTTCCGATGTAATTTTAGAGAAATTCTGCCTAATAATTTTCAAGAATTTTTAATTTTCCACATATGTAAATGTAATGATTCTTTGGCGAAATAAATATCATATATATTTTCATTTGCGCTCTCACGGCCTGATTGAGCACTCTGGAAAAATGGTAAACTTTGAAAAATAGTAGCTACTCTGGCGTATACGCATCGCTCATTCAGTAAAATGAATTAGAGCACTCTAGTCATTGGGCGCGTATAATGATAATATATGCGTTAAAAGATCTGCCTTCTTCCACCTAGCGCCCATAGCCCGAAGGTAGAGTCGCCGACTGACGCCAATTCGGTCGGGTTTCAATCCGAGGCTAAAAAGCAATCGGAGTCTAGCCGTACTGATGAGCTGTGATGCAGCGATACAGACCTGTCTGCGACGACAATATATATATATATATATATATATATATATATATATATATGAATGAGGAGAGAAAAAAAGAAAAAAAGTTTTTTTCCTGTCCAAAATATTAATTTAAGACAGTGCTCGATATATGATGTATAGAGCCGTGAATATTTATTATAAATTATGTTTTAGAACATGTACATAATTTCTCCTATCCTCTTCTCTACAATCATGATTGTAGAGAAGAGGACATATATAGAAGAAATTATGTACATGTTCTAAAACATAATTTATAATAAATATATATATATACATATATATATACATTTAACGTAACTGTTGTAAATAGATTAAGATAATTCTTCCTATCTTGCAAAGAATTTCTGTAAAATAATCTTATATGTAATTTTAATGATTCTAAGGCGGAATATATAACATAAATATCGAAACGTAAATGTTGAAAATTTATTTAGCTATTTCCTTGAACTTTCAAGCATTTGCTTAAAAACTTTCGCTGTAATTTTAAAGAGTTCTGGCAGAATAATCTTCAAGAATTTTTAATTTTCCATATATGTACTTGAAGTGGATCTATTTTTTTTTAATCATCTCACCCCAAGCAAGCGTATTCCACTGCCACTATTGCGCATGGGGCTACATAGGGGAAGGTAAAGAAGGGAGTGGTTAGACATAGGGAATGTCAGGAGGAAGGTGACAGATGAGTAAGGATATGAGTATGAGGGTTGGGCAGATGGAAGAGTGTTTGATAGAATGGGAGTAGATTAGTGTGTTAGGAGGTGTTCATTGACCTTTTACATTTAAACTCCTGGAGATTGTAGCCGTCGGGGAAGCAATCATTTGGAAGAGAATTCCACAGTCGGGAAGTGCGAGGAAAGAAACTATTGGAGTAGAAGTTACGGCTGCATTTTATCGGTTTCACTGAAAAGGGTGGGATTCTAGTTGCTAATCTAGTATCTCGTTCAAATTCGTATTTAGGGGGCACTAGTGATATAAGTTCATCGGAGCAGAAGCCGTGGAATTATCCAAGTAGAAGAGACACAGGGAAGCCACGTCGCGCCGGTGGAGAGAGACTGCAGGCGGTCTGCCAAGTCGGTATCTATCACATTACAGACCCTCCTCTGAACCTTATCGAGAAGCCCGAGGAGAACAGCAGGGGTACCCGACCAGATATGGCAGCAGTATTCAATGCACGGGCGGATGGTAGATTTGTATAAATGTGCAGGATAGATTTAGACGGAAAAACTTCCGGGCCCTACACAGAGAACCGACTTTTTCATAGCAGCGGATTTAGCAATGGATTCGATATAGTCATTCCATTTGAGGTCCGAGTTGAAAAATGTGAGAGCAAGGAGGCGTAGTGTTTTACTCTCTGGTAGGCAAGCCTGGTCCATGCTAATGGGAGGTAGGTGAGATTGTCGAT
>JBBBDQ010009407.1:0-10264 GCA_037127315.1 Ascarosepion bandense
AGTGTATTTTCAAGCATATCAAGATTAATGCTGATTCTTATGTAAATTGATGTGTAGAATCATATGGTCTCATTTAAAATTGATTCTGAGCAATATAAATGAGTGTACTGATAGCCCGAAAATTGCACATTTAGTGTATTTTCATGCATATCAAGATTAATGCTGATTCTTATATGTAAATTGATGTGTAGAATCATATGGTCTCATTTAAATTTGATTCAGAGCAATATAAATGAGTGTACTGAAAACTTGAAGTACTGTTAGTGTATTTTCATGCATATCAAAATTAATGCTGATTCTTATGTAAAATGAGGTGTAGAATCATATGGTCTCATTTAAAATTGATTCTGAGCAAATAAATGAGTGTAGTGAAAGCCCAGAAAATTGCGTATTTAGTGTATTTTCATGCATATCAAGATTAATGCTGATTCTTATGTAAATTGGTGTGTAGAATCATATGGTCTCATTTAAAATTGATTCAGAAATATAAATGAGTGTAGTGAAAGCGCCAGAAAATTGCGCATTTAGTGTATTTTCATGCATATCCAAGATTAATGCTGATTCTTATGTAAATTGTTGTGTAGAATCATATGGTCTCATTTGAATTTGATTGTAGAGCAATATAAATGAGTGTAGTGAAAGCCCGAAATTTGCGCATTTAAAGTATTTTCATGCTCATCAAGATTAATGCTGATTCTTATGTTAATTGATGTGTAGAATCATATGGTCTCATTTAAAATTGATTCTGAGCAATAAAAATGAGTGTAGTGAAAACCCGAAAATTGCGCATTTGAAATTGTATTTTCATGCATATCAAGATTAATGCTGATTCATATGTAAATTGATGTGTAGAATCATATGGTCTCATTTAAAATTGATTCAGAGCAATATAAATGATTGTACTGAAAGCCCGAAAATTGCATTTAGTGTATTTTCATGCATATCAAGATTAATGCTGATTCTTATGTAAATTGATGTGTAGAATCATATGGTCTCATTTAAAAAATTGATTCAGAGCAATATAAATGATTGTACTGAAAGCCGAAAATTGCGCATTTAGTGTATTTTCATGCATATCAAGATTAATGCTGATTCTTATGTGAATTGATGTGTACAATCGTATGGTCTCATTTAAAATTGATTCTGAGCAATATAAATGAGTGTAGTGAAAACCCGAAAATTGCGCATTTAGTGTATTTTCATGCATATCAAGATTAATGCTGATTCTTATGTAAATTGATGTGTAGATTCATATGGTCTCATTTAAAATTGATTCTGAGCAATATAAATGAGTTTAGTGAAAAGCCAAAGAAAATTGCGCATTTAGTGTATTTTCATGCATATCAAGATTAATGCTGATTCTTATGTAAATTGATGTGTAGAATCACATGGTCTCATTTGAAATTGATTCTGAGCAATATAAATGAGTGTATTGAAAGCCCGAAAATTGCGCATTTAGTGTATTTTCATGCATATCAAAAGAATTAATGCTGATTCTTATGTAAATTGATGTGTAGAATCATATGGTCTCATTTAAAATTGATTCAGAGCAATATAAATGAGTGTACTGAAAACCCGAATATTGCGCATTTAGTGTATTTTCATGCATATCAATATTAATGCTGATTCTTATGTAAATTGATGTGTAGAATCATATGGTCTCATTTAAAATTGATTCTGAGCAATATAAATGAGTGTAGTGAAAGCCCGAAAATTGCGCATTTAGTGTATTTTCATGCATATCAAGATTAATGCTGATTCTTATGTAAATTGATGTGTAGAATCATATGGTCTCATTTAAAATTGATTCTGAGCAATATAAATGAATGTAGTGAAACTCGAAAATT
The DNA here is from genome assembly GCA_037127315.1 of Ascarosepion bandense. Lineage (NCBI taxonomy): Eukaryota > Metazoa > Mollusca > Cephalopoda > Sepiida > Sepiidae > Ascarosepion > Ascarosepion bandense. The sequence goes on from JBBBDQ010009407.1 coordinate 1,848, forward strand.
GCGCATTTAGTGTATTTTCATGCATATAAATATGAATGCTGATTCTTATGTAAATTGATGTGTAGAATCATATGGTCTCATTTAAAATTGATTCAGAGTAATATAAATGAGTGTACTGAAAGCCCGAAAATTGCGCATTTAGTGTATTTTCATGCATATCAAGATTAATGCTGATTCTTATGAAAAATTGATGTGTAGAATCATATGGTCTCATTTAAAATTATTCTGAGCAATATAAATGAGTGTAGTGAAAGCTCGAAAATTGCGCATTTAGAGTATTTTCATGCATATCAAGATTAATGCCGATTCTTATGTAAATTGATGTGTAGAATCATATGGTCTCATTGAAAATTGATTCTGAGCAATATAAATGAGTGTAGTGAAAGCCCGAATATTGCGCATTTAGTGTATTTTCATGCATATCAAGATTAATGCTGATTCTTATGTAAATTGATGTGTAGAATCATATGGTCTCATTAAAATTGATTCAGAGCAACATAAATGAGTGTACTGAAAGCCCGAATATTGCGCATTTAGTGTATTTTCATGCATATCAAGATTAATGCTGATTCTTATGTAAATTGATGTGTAGAATCATATGGTCTCACTTAAAATTGATTCAGAGCAATATAAATGAGTGTAGTGAAAGCCCGAATATTGCGCATTTGGTGTATATTCATGCATATCAAGATTAATGCTGATTCTTATGTAAATTGATGTGTAGAATCATATGGTCTCATTTAAAATTGATTCTGAGCAATATAAATTAGTGTACTGATAGCCCGAAAATTGCGCATTTAGTGTATTTTCGGCATATCAAGATTAATGCTGATTCTTATGTAAATTGATGTGTAGAATCATATGGGCTCATTTAAAAATTGATTCAGAGCAATATAAATGAGAGTACTGAAAGCCCGGAAATTGCAGCATTTATGTATTTTCATGCATATCTAAATTAATGCTGATTCTTTTGTAAATTGATGTGAAGAATCATATGGTCTCATTTAAAATTGATTCTGAGCAAAATAAATGAGTGTAGTGAAAGCCCGAAAATTGCGTATTTAGTGTATTTTCATGCATATCAAGATTAATGCTGATTCTTATGTAAATTGGTGTGTAGAATCATATGGTCTCATTTAAAATTGATTCAGAGCAATATAAATGAGTGTAGTGAAAGCCAGAAAATTGCGCATTTAGTGTATTTTCATGCATATCAAGATTAATGCTGATTCTTATGTAAATTGATGTGTAGAATCATATAGTCTCATTTGAAATTGATTCTGATAACATAAATGAGTGTAGTGAAAGTTCGAAAATTGCGCATTTAGAGAGTATTTTCATGCTCATCTAGATTAATGCTGATTCTTATGTAAATTGAAGTGTAGAATCATATGGTCTCATTTAAAATTGATTCAGAGCAATATAAATGAGTGTACTGAAAGCCCGAAAATTGCGCATTTAGTGTATTTTCATGCATATCAAGATTAATGTTGATTCTTATGTAAATTGATGTGTAGAATCATATGGTCTCATTTATATTGATTCTCAGCAATATAAATGAGTGTAGTGAAAGCCCGAAAATTGCGCATTTAGTGTATTTTCATGCATATCAAGATTAATGCTGATTCTTATGTAAATTGATGTGTAGAATCATATGGTCTCATTTAAAATTGATTCTGAGCAATATAAATGAGTGTAGTGAAAGCCTGAAAATTGCGCATTTAGTGAATTTTCATGCATATCAAGATTAATGCTGATCCATACGTAAATTGATGTGTAGAATCATATGGTCTCATTTAAAATTGATTCAGAGCAATATAAATGAGTGTACTGGAAAGCCCAAAAATAGAGCATTTATGTATTTTCATGCATATCAAGATTAATGCTGATTCTTATGTAAATTGATGTGTAGAATCATATGGTCTCATTAAAATTGATTCAGAGCAATATAAATGAGTGTACTGAAAGCCCGAAAATTGCGCATTTAGTGTATTTTCATGGAAGTTACTCAAAAATTAATGCTGACTCTTATGTAAATTGAGGTAGAATCATATGGTCTCATTTAAAATTGATTCTGAGCAAAATAAATGAGTGTAGTGAAAGCCCGAAAATTGCGCATTTAGTGTATTTTCATGCATATCAAGATTAATGCTGATTCTTATGTAAATTGGTGTGTAGAATCATATGGTCTCATTTAAAATCGATTCAGAGCAATATAAATGCGTGTAGTGAAAGCCCGAAAATTGCGCATTTAGTGTATTTTCATGCATATCAAGATTAATGCTGATTCTTATGTAAATTGATGTGTAGAATCATGGTATCTCATTTGAAATTGATTCTTAGCAATATAAATGAGTGTAGCGAGCCCGAAAATTGTGCATTTAGAGTATTTTCATGCATATCAAGATTAATGCTGATTCTTATAAAATTGATGTGTAGAATCATATAATCAGCATTTAAAATTGATTCTCAGCAATATAAATGAGTGTACTGAAAGCCCGAAAAATTGCGCATTTAGTGTATTTTCATGCATATATGAAGATTAATGCTGATTCTTATGTGAATTGATACGGTAGAATCATATGGTCTCCCTTTAAAATTGATTCTTGAGCAATATAAATGAGTGTAGTGAAAGTCCGAATATTATGCATCTAGTGTATTTTCATGCATATCAAGATTAATGCTGATTCTTATGGAAATTGATGTGTAGAATCATATGGTCTCATTTAAAATTGATTCTGAGCAATATAAATGAGTGTAGTGAAAGCCCGAAAATTGCGCATTTAGTGTATTTTCATGCATATCAAGATTAATGCTGATTCCTATGTAAATTGATGTGTAGAATCATAAGGTCTCATTTAAAATTGATTCTGAGCAATATAAATGAGTGTAGTGAAAGCCCGAAAATTGCGCATTTAGTGTATTTTCATGCATATCAAGATTAATGATGATTCTTATGTAAATTTATATGTAAAATCATATGGTCTCATTCAACATTGATTCTGAGCACATAAATGAGTGTACTGAAAGACCGAAAATTGCGCATTTAGTGTATGTTCATGCATATCAAGATTAATGCTGATTCTTATGTAAATTGATGTGTAGAATCATATGGTCTCATTTAAAATAGATTCTGAGCAATATAAATGAGTGTAGTGAAAGCTCGAAAATTGCGCATTTAGTGTATTTTCATGCATATCAAGATTAATGCTGATTCTTATGTAAATTCGATGTGTAGAATCATATGGTCTCATTCAAAATTGATTCTGAGCAATATAAATGAGTGTACTGAAAGCCCGAAAATTGCGCATTTAGTGTATTTTCATGCATATCAAGATTAATGCTGATTCTTATGTAAATTGATGTGTAGACCATATGGTTCCATGTAAAATTGATTCTGAGCAATATAAATGAGTGTAGTGAAAGCCCGAAAATTGCGCATTAATGTATTTTCATGCATATCAAGATTAATGCTGATTTGTGTAAATTGATGTGTAGTATCATATGTTCTCATTTAAAATTGATTCTGAGCAATATAAATGAATGTAGTGAAAGCCCGAAAATTGCGCATTTAGTGTATTTTCATGCATATCAAGATTAATGCTGATTCTTATGTAAATTGATGTCGAATCATATGGTCTCATTTAAAATTGATTCAGAGCAATATAAATGAGGCGTATTGAAAGCCCGAAAATTGCGCATTTAGTCTATTTTCATGCATATCAAGATTAATGCTGATTCTTATGTAAATTGATGTGTAGAATCATATGGTCTCATTTAAAATTGATTCTGAGCAATATAAATGAGTGTACTGAAAGCTCGAAAATTGCGCATTTAGTGTATTTTCATGCATATCAAGATTAATGCTGATTCTTATGTAAATTGATGTGTAGAATCATATGGTCTCATTTGAAATTGATTCTGAGCAATATAAATGAGTGTAGTGAAAGCCCAAAAATTGCGCATTTAGTGTATTTTCATGGATATCAAGATTAATGCAGAATCTTATATAAATTGATGTGTAGAATCATATGGTCTCATTTAAAATTGATTCTGAGCAATATAAATGAGTGTAGTGAAAGCCCGAAAATTGCGCATTTAGTGTATTTTCATGCATATCAAGATTAATGCTGATTCTTATGTAAATTGATGTGTAGAATCATATGGTCTCATTTAAAATTGATTCTGAGCAATATAAATGAGTGTAGTGAAAGCCCGAAAATTGCGCATTTAGAGTATTTTCATGCATATCAAGATTAATGCTGATTCTTATGTAAATTGATGTAGAATCATATGGTCTCATTTAAAATTGATTCTGTAATATAAATGAGGGTACTGAAAGCCCGAAAATTGCGCATTTAGTGTATTTTCATGCATATGAAGATTAATGCTGATTCTTATGTGAATTGATGTGTAGAATCATATGGTCTCCTTTTAAAATTGATTCTGAGCAATATAAATGAGTGTAGTGAAAGTCCGAATATTGCGCATCTAGTGTATTTTCATGCATATCAAGATTAATGCTGATTCTTATGGAAATTGATGTGTAGAATCATATGGTCTCATTTAAAATTGATTCTGAGCAATATAAATGAGTGTAGTGAAAGCCCGAAAATTGCGCATTTAGTGTATTTTCATGCATATCAAGATTAATGCTGATTCCTATGTAAATTGATGTGTAGAATCATAAGGTCTCATTTAAAATTGATTCTGAGCAATATAAATTATAAAAGGAAAGCCCGAAAATTGCGCATTTAGTGTATTTTCATGCATATCAAGATTAATGATGATTCTTATGTAAATTTATATGTAAAATCATATGGTCTCATTCAACATTGATTCTGAGCAATATAAATGAGTGTACTGGAAAGACCGAAAATTGCGCATTTAGTGTATGTTCATGCATATCAAGATTAATGCTGATTCTTATGTAAATTGATGTGTAGAATCATATGGTCTCATTTAAAATAGATTTCGAGCAATATAAATGAGTGTAGTGAAAGCTCGAAAATTGCGCATTTAGTGTATTTTCATGCATATCAAGATTAATGCTGATTCTTATGTAAATTGATGTGTAGAATCATATGGTCTCATTCAAAATTGATTCTGAGCAATATAAATGAGTGTACTGAAAGCCCGAAAATTGCGCATTTAGTGTATTTTCATGCATATCAAGATTAATGCTGATTCTTATGTAAATTGATGTGTAGAATCATATGGTCTCATGTAAAATTGATTCTATAATATAAATGAGTGTAGTGAAAGCCCGAAAATTGCGCATTAATGTATTTTCATGCATATCAAGATTAATGCTGATCTTATGTAAATTGATGTGTAGTATCATATGTTCTCATTTAAAATTGATTCTGAGCAATATAAATGAAACAAATAGGAAAGCCCGAAAATTGCGCATTTAGTGTATTTTCATGCATATCAAGATTAATGCTGATTCTTATGTAAATTGATGTGTCGAATCATATGGTCTCATTTAAAATTGATTCAGAGCAATATAAATGAGTGTATTGAAAGCCCGAAAATTGCGCATTTAGTGTATTTTCATGCATATCAAGATTAATGCTGATTCTTATGTAAATTGATGTGTAGAATCATATGGTCTCATTTAAAATTGATTCTGAGCAATATAAATGAGTGTACTGAAAGCCCGAAAATTGCGCATTTAGTGTATTTTCATGCATATCAAGATTAATGCTGATTCTTATGTAAATTGATGTGTAGAATCATATGGTCTCATTTAAAATTGATTCTGAGCAATATAAATGAGTGTAGTGAAAGTCCGAAAATTGCGCATTTAGTGTATTTTCAAGCATATCAAGATTAATGCTGATTCTTATGTAAATTGATGTGTAGAATCATATGGTCTCATTTAAAATTGATTCAGAGCAATATAAATGAGTGTACTGAAAGCCCGAAAATTGCGCATTTAGTGTATTTTCAAGTATATCAAGATTAATGCTGATTCTTATGTAAATTGATGTGTAGAATCATATGGTCTCATTTAAAATTGATTCTGAGCAATATAAATGAGTGTAGTGAAAGCTCGAAAATTGCGCATTTAGTGTATTTTCATGCATATCAAGATTAATGCTGATTCTTATGTAAATTGATGTGTAGAATCATATGGTCTCATTTAAAATTGATTCTGAGCAATATAAATGAGTGTACTGAAAGCCCGAAAATTGCGCATTTAGTGTATTTTCATGCATATCAAGATTAATGCTGATTCTTATGTAAATTGATGTGTAGAATTACATGGTCTCATTTAAAATTGATTCTGAGCAATATAAATGAGTGTAGTGAAAGCCTGAAAATTGCGCATTAATGTATTTTCATGCATATCAAGATTAATGCTGATTCTTATGTAAATTGATGTGTAGTATCATATGTTCTCATTTAAAATTGATTCTGAGCAATATAAATGAATGTAGTGAAGGCCCGAAAATTGCGCATTTAGTGTATTTTCATGCCTATCAAGATTAATGCTGATTCTTATGTAAATTGATGTGTCGAATCATATGGTCTCATTTAAAATTGATTCAGAGCAATATAAATGAGTGTAGTGAAAGCCCGAAAATTGCGCATTTAGTCTATTTTCATGCATATCAAGATTAATGCTGATTCTTATGTAAATTGATGTGTAGAATCATATGGTCTCATTTAAAATTGATTCTGAGCAATATAAATGAGTGTACCTCGAAAAGCCCGAAAATTGCGCATTTAGTGTATTTTCATGCATATCTAGATTAATGCTGATTCTTATGTAAATTGATGTGTAGAATCATATGGTCTCATTTAAAATTGATTCTGAGCAATATAAATGAGTGTAGTGAAAGCCCGAAAATTGCGCATTAATGTATTTTCATGCATATCAAGATTAATGCTGATTCTTATGTAAATTGATGTGTAGTATCATATGTTCTCATTTAAAATTGATTCTGAGCAATATAAATGAATGTAGTGAAAGCCCGAAAAATTGCGCATTTAGTGTATTTTCATGCATATCAAGATTAATGCTGATTCTTATGTAAATTGATGTGTCGAATCATATGGTCTCATTTAAAATTGATTCAGAGCAATATAAATGAGTGTAGTGAAAGTCCTGAATATTGCGCATTTAGTCTATTTTCATGCATATCAAGATTAATGCTGATTCTTATGTAAATTGATGTGTAGAATCATATGGTCTCATTTAAAATTGATTCTGAGCAATATAAATGAGTGCATTCGAAAGCTCGAAAATTGCGCATTTAGTGTATTTTCATGCATATCAAGATTAATGCTGATTCTTATGTAAATTGATGTGTAGAATCATATGGTCTCATTTAAAATTGATTCTGAGCAATATAAATGAGTGTAGTGAAAGCCTCCAAAATTGCGCATTTAGTGTATTTTCATGGATATCAAGATTAATGCAGAATCTTATATAAATTGATGTGTAGAATTACATGGTCTCATTTAAAATTGATTCAGAGCAATATAAATGAGTGTATTGAAAGCCCGGAAATTGCGCATTTAGTCTATTTTCATGCATATCAAGATTAATGCTGATTCTTATGTAAATTGATGTGTAGAATCATATGGTCTCATTTAAAATTGATTCTGAGCAATATAAATGAGTGTACTGAAAGCTCGAAAATTGCGCATTTAGTGTATTTTCATGCATATCAAGATTAATGCTGATTCTTATGTAAATTGATGTGTAGAATCATATGGTCTCATTTAAAATTGATTCTGAGCAATATAAATGAGTGTAGTGAAAGTCCGAAAATTGCGCATTTAGTGTATTTTCAAGCATATCAAGATTAATGCTGATTCTTATGTAAATTGATGTGTAGAATCATATGGTCTCATTTAAAATTGATTCTGAGCAATATAAATGAGTGTAGTGAAAGCCCGAAAATTGCGCATTTAGTGTATTTTCATGCATATCAAGATTAATGCTGATTCTTATGTAAATTGATGTGTAGAATCATATGGTCTCATTTAAAATTGATTCAGAGCAATATAAATGAGTGTACTGAAAGCCCGAAAATTGCGCATTTAGTGTATTTTCATGCATATCAAGATTAATGCTGATTCTTATGTAAATTGATGTGTAGAATCATATGGTCTCATTTAAAATTGATTCTGAGCAATATAAATGAGTGTAGTGAAATCTCGAAAATTGCGCATTTAGTGTATTTTCATGCATATCAAGATTAATGCTGATTCTTATGTAAATTGATGTGTAGAATCATATGGTCTCATTTAAAATTGATTCTGAGCAATATAAATGAGTGTACTGAAAGCCCGAAAATTGCGCATTTAGTGTATTTTCATGCATATCAAGATTAATGCTGATTCTTATGTAAATTGATGTGTAGAATCATATGGTCTCATTTAAAATTGATTCTGAGCAA
>JBBBDQ010009413.1:0-12352 GCA_037127315.1 Ascarosepion bandense
GCCAATCCGCGCCTGGCGCCCAAGACCAATGAGAGCGGTACTCCACTCTCGACATGCCGAGCTTACTCCACAGCTTATCCTTCACGGCACCCTCCACTAATCCCCGATAGAAGAGTTTCCTAGGCTGTGAAAGGTCACTTGGACCGTGGAATGGCCTGTAAGGCCGCCAGACATTCGAGCAGGAATTTCGGTCGCACCCAAGGCCTGACGGTCAGCCATAGGGTCGGGGGAGCGATGGTAAGGCAAGGGAACATGTCCCTCACTACCCCCGCAAGCAACCGATCTTACTCCAACGCGCGCCTGAGAAATGCCAACCTCGAAGCGAGCACGTGGCTCCTCAAGTGTGGCATCCCCAGACCCCTTGACACGGACGGAGGCAACAGACTCCTTTGTCGACCATGTGCTTGCGTCCTCTCCACAGGCAGGAGAATAGCAAGCGCTCGAGCGCCTTCTCTGATCGTTACGAAATGCGGCAGCCGATAAGGATCGGGAAAGAGGTATGTGTTGCACACCTCCGCAAGCCATGCGGAAGAATTCCGTCGACGCCAAACCTTGACCGACGCGCCGAGCGCGCCGGTACTTCAGACCAGTTTTCTCCAACTGTGAGGTCGGACCGAACCAAACTCGAGGAGCTTGACCGGCCCGTCCGTCCGTCGAAGGCCCCGGGAGAAGGCGCCCTTCCAAGCGCCTAACCGCAAGCCGGAAGACTTGTGCGCGTTAATTCTGGCCCTGTCACCTTCTCGTACCATGCAAGCGCTGCTGTGCCGCCTCTATGTCCCTGCGGGAGGACACAAAGGTCGTTACGTCATCGGCGTGCGCGGGAAACCCTGACTCGAGCTCCGCCGGGAGCTGCGATTCCACGTGAGACCCGGACTGCCGTCTCGTCCTTAGCCGGCGAAGGAGGGCTCAACGCCAGGACGTAAGGGAGGGAAGACAATGGAACACCTTCCCTGTCGGACCGACCTGAACAGCCGCGAAAGCGCCCGACAGCTTCCGTTCACCTGCCCACAGCGCGGGGGAGCATTGAAAGGCTAATCCAGCAGCTGAAGTCGGGTTTGAATCCCGGCCTGCAGGACAGCAGCCAGGTAGCCATGGTCAATCCTATCAAATGCCTTGGACTGATCCAAATTGATCAGCGCGGCCTCATCGTCATCTTCTACACCTCTACGATCGTGCAGATCCGTGCAGACTTGTCCTGGGTGTGATCCCTTCACAGAACAAGTCTGATCCGGTCCCAACAGAGACTCGCTTCAACATGAGCGATTCCGTCAGGATCTTGACAAAATCTTTAACTCTGTGTTTAGCGGAGGTTATGGACCTGTAATCGTCAGTTCCCCTCCAGCCTTCGCACCTTTCCTCAGCAGCGTGATCCGCACCCTGGTGATCGACCGAGATGGACCCCTGCCGAAACCAGTGGTTGAACACGACAGCCAAGAGCAGGACAAAAAGGTGCTCCATCAAGTACATTTCATAGGGCAAACCATCCAAGCCTGGCGACTTGCCTCCACCGACCTTCTTCAAAGCCACGTAGATTTCGTCCTCCGTAATCTCCCCTTCGCCTTCCATCGCCAGCTGTGAAAGCCGAGAAAGTCAACCTGACGCTGCAGAAACTCCTCGTCACAGGTCCGGGGCTCCTTGGTAAATCGGTGTTCGAGGAAATGCTGCCGGAACGCCTCGCACATGTCGTTGGTGGACCTTAGGGTGTCCTCCGGGTCGCATACCTCTAGAATATGCCGGTCGCCGGCCTGGCGAATTTCTTCCTTGCGCAGTTCTGCATACATGTTCACCAGCTTCGGAAGACATCTTGCTTGGCGGCCCTAAATTACCTGACCCATGTAGCGCCCGCTGGTCGAACGGCTCGGGGCCTCTGGCTAAGGCTGTCTCTAGGGGATCCCTCAGCCTCCGCCCGGGTGAAATTAGCACTAAGTGTCTTTGCCTCCGCAGCCTTATCTAGGTTGAGCCGCTGTGGCTATATTTGGTGGCGGCTAATGGTGTCCTTAGTTAACCACCACTACTCCCAATGACTCGCCCAGTTAATTCCCCGCTGAACTAGTTTTGTCAGCTGGCGTTTGAGAAGTCCCGTCTGTCCAATAAGGACTGATTGAACTTCAATAACCAGCCAACCTAGGCCTAAAGTCTAATACGACCCGAGCACAAGTGGTTGTGGTCCGGGTAGCCTAGCCAGTGGAACGGTGGACATTCTAAGAAGTCTATGTCAGCTATCGGCTTCAACATCCTATCCAGGTACGCGGATACCCGGGTAGAAAGCCAACTATGCGTCCACGTCCACATGCTCCCATCCGGATGATCGACCCGGTATCTATCGACGAGACCAAATTCGCCGATCAGATCAACCAGCGAGCTGCGATCACCGCCACCCGCTAGCGCCCCTTCCTCTATCCCATTTGGGGTTAGGACGGCATTCCAGTCCCCAACTAAGATTGACCGTGTTGAATGCCATGAAGGGGTTCCAACCGCCGAAAGAAGAAGACACTCACCTTGGACGTTGGGCGCCGACCGCAATCAGCCGGAACGACTTGCTTTTGCTGCAATATCTGCTACGATCGGCCGACCCCTCGGCATGAGCATGGACAAGGTCGATCCTCGCATCCCGAAATTGCCTTGACCAGCAAGAAACACCTCTGGCATGCCGGCTCATATGCTAGAATGAACGACATGGTCGTTGAACCCAGCACACGAAGTCAACTTCGCAAACAAAGTGCGGGTCTCTTGGATCGCAGCACATCCACGCCGAACGACAAGAGGTCACAAGCGGGCAAACCACTGCGATCCTGGGTGACCGCATTTATGCTGGCTGCTTAATAGACATGATTTGGTTCTGAAAAAGGAAAAACAACAAAAACATGCAACAAAAGTACTGGTCTCATACAGGACGGAAATCCTAACGAATGAGACCCCGACGGACTGTGCTAGGAACCCGTTCCTACATCGGACGTAATCCGTCCGTCTAGGACAGTGCCGCCAACGTCCGTGGGGTATGTGGATTTCACTACCCTATAGAGACTGGGGTGGAGTGAAACGGGGACCTCCCCGAGCAATTTTTTTCATTTTTTTTGAGTTCAGGTGTGTTGTGCTGAACCATGGTAACTTTTGCAAAATGTCTCTTTGCCTTCGTGGATATGATCCCAGACCCTCAGGTTGCCACGGTGTTCCTCACCAGGGTGATGGCACCTGGGGCCTGAGAAGTTTCTGGGATCTTCAACTGATTTCCTCCTGTTCGGCCCAGCAGGGGCTTTAATAATTTTCGCCTCTGAGATGACCACTCAGAGGCAACGTCCTCACTCACCTTTGGGGTGCACTTCCCCTTGGGGGCAGGGCTTTTTTTCTTTTTGCCCGAGAGGAAGTGGACAGAGGAGGGGGGAGGGTGGGGTTAAAAATTACGCGGTTCCAGGGGGTCAGTTTGGGAACTGGGGACTGGGAGGCTTTTGCAGGGATGAGGGAAGACTTCTTACCTTTAGTGCATAAGTCTGTTTAACCGGAGACACTGGTGAGGAAGCTGCATTTTTCGGCTCGCGGCCTCCTTTCGTTGCTCCGGCTCCTTCCTCATAGCCTTTGTGTTGTTGTGCACTCCTCTGCCTCTTCCTCCTCACGTTTCAGGAGGGTGTCCTTTTGTACTTCCATTTGCTGGGGGGAAGGACTTCTTGCCTTCCTCTGTTTGGAGGAGATACCTCCTTTGTAGTTTTGCCGCGCCTTCATGAGACTCCTGAGTTTGTTGGAGTCGACAGCCCACCAGGGTCTGCTTGGCAGGCGTCTTGACAGGTGGCGACGTGTCCGGGAAGGTTTTTGACGCCACCAGCCACCACCTGCCATTCGCCGTCCTTGTTGCTCACAGGAGACTGTGTGGGTTGTGCTTGTTTTGCGCCATCCTTCGCCTGTGCCGCCGGTTGCTGCTTGACTGGTTGGGCTGGTTGGGCCTTTGAGGCGGATTCTTGGTTGGGCACGCTTTTGCCACGTGCTCCGCCGACCCGCAGACCCAACAGCACGGCTTCCTGCCTTCCACGATGACGAAGATGGCCACGACCCCTGCACGGGTGAGGATGTTGGGGATTTTGGCGATCTTTCCTTGTCCAGGGTCACCTGCAGGGTCATGTCTCCGTGAGGTACTTCGACCGCAGCGGGAGACACGGCCACCCTTCCATGTTGGACGAAGAAGGCGCCCACGTGGTCCATAATGATATCCATGGGGACGCCGTGCAGCGTGATTTTCACCTTCTTCGTGCCCATGTACTCCGTGTGGAACTGGAGCGTTTTGGTCTCCAGAACCACGCCGATCAGTGCCGGCTTCTTCAGCGGAGCCGAGCAGGACGTCCCACGTGGGTGTTGCTTCTCCTCGCTACGGCCCTGGCTCTGATCTTCAGTGTCTGCGGTCCCTCCTCGAACGTATCCCTGGGAGCGCCGATCAGTTTTTTGGTCTTCAGGTCCTTGGTGATCGGGGTGATGACTCTCGCCTCGATCTGCTTAATTGGTCCGGCTTCGAGACGAGCTCCGTCGGTATATTCCGCGTAATCCTTTTGGATGGACTGGTAATAGTCCTCGTCTTTCCGCGTGATCTTCTTGCCTCCTTTCCACCCAGGGTCGAGGTAAGGGGGACGCTGGTGCCGCTGCTGCTGCTGCTGCTGTCGCGCCGGTGAGGGTGTTGCTGCTGCAGTTGCCGCCGGTCTGGACGCTGCTGCAGATCCAGTCGCTGGAGCAGGTTTGGTTCTTTCTGCTGCTGCGTTTAGTTGCTGCTGCGGGTGCAGTCGCCGCTGCTGGATTGGTCGCTGCCGGGTGCAGTCGCCGCTGCTGGATTGGTCGCTGTTGCAGGTGCAGTCGCCGCTGCTGGGAGCGCTGCTGCAGGTGCAGTCGCCGCTGCTGGTCTGGTCGCTGCTGCGGGTGCGGTCGCCGCTGCTGGGGTGGTCTGCGGGTGCGGTCGCCGCTGCTGGTCCGGTCGCTGCTGACGGTGTAGCCGCCGCCGCCTCCACTGGTGTGGGGGGCTGAGGCAACATGCTCTCCACTCGGGGTCATGGTGCAGGCTATGACGTCGTCGTCGTCTGCGTCACGCAGTTGCCGGTCTCCACCGACGCCGTGGTGGGAGTGCCGACTTCCCCGGTCCTTCTGTGGCCATACTTACAAAAAGTGACCGATCACCGGACAGCTTCTGCCGGTGTTTCGCGTTTTCGAAAAACCGCTACTTTACGCTGGCCGAGCAATATTGAACTCGGGCTGGAAATCGGTTGTCCAAGAGACAAAGTGCGAGCAGGATATCTATGCCGGAACAACTGCTGCTGAGCTCTTCAACGAACAGGAAGTGGCGGCTAGGCCGTGGCCATGCCACGGTGGACAACTGCTTCCCGGTGTTTCGCGTTCCAGAACACTACTTTTACGCTGGCCAGGCGACCAAACTCGGGCTGGAAAACAGTATGTCCGAGAGACAGGTGCGAGCAAATAACACGGAGGAGCCAAATGCTCCACTAAGCTCCCACAACACAAAGTCACAAACAAGGGTCTGAGGAAGTAAGCTGGTTTTATTTATCCATTTTTACATGAATTATGGCACAAGGCCGAAAGGTGGGAGGAACAAAACTTGGGGTGGTCTTCAGTTACTATGTCCTATACTAGCTAATCAGATTAAAGCCCATACATACGTTACAATGATTCTCATTCACCATAAGGTGCATGCATCAACACTCGTACTTATCTAGCACCAAAATATCGCAAAAACATGCTACCGGGGACCTACAAAAACACCCCAAATGTGCATAAAAATTGTGATTATTTACAAAAATAGATTTTAAGAGATTTGTACATAAAAATTTGTGACTATTTACAATTATAGTACAAAAATAGATTTTAACATTGTCATGCGATGATATGATGGGGAGAAATTGTGAAGAAACAAAAAATCCCCAAAACAAAAAACAATTTCAGAATGATATTTATACCAAGGAGAATGTTGGTAAGACTGACACCTCCTTGGTCCGAAGACACTGTATTCTGCCTGTAGAGATGAAATCAAGCCGCTCTCTTTCTAAGGGAATGGAGAAGCTGGGTACAAAAATAAATTGGACTGGAGAATATATAAGGCTGACCCAGCCGAGAATAAAACAGAGCAAAATAACAATGGTCAGTGGAATCTCGAACTGGATCATAACAAAAGTAATGGAGCAGAACAGGCTGGAACAAAATACCATTTACTCACATTAACTAGGTATACAAAGAAAGCTCTAACCTTAACCGCGGGAGGGTTCAGAAGACCACCCCGATGTGACTGTTAAGAACTAAAAAAGAAAATCAAGGCTAGCCCGGTCACACACAGACCAGGCTCGCTGCATATATCCACCTTTGCTAAGTCTGTCGGGTGCAGCACGTTTCCGTTCAGTTCTAATCTTCATTTTAGTGGTGCTCAAAGCGGATTAGATCCTGATCCGAAAGGCGGCCTCCCGCAAGACTTCCTCCAGACGCGTCATCCAAGTCACCATTCTAGCCGTGGCCGGTAGCGGCAGAAACGCATCACTTCCACCAGGTACGGGGCTTGTGTCCACGGCGCTGCGCGAGTCAATGAGCACAAGCTCCCGCGGCGAGATACGAGCAGTCAACTCGCCGACACGCGCCCACAACGGGCGAACGCGCGAACAATGGAAGAAGGCGTGCATAAACGTCTCCTTAATGCCAAGGTTACAGCGTTCACAATCTGGCAAATCCTTGAGCCCATTGCGAAACCTTGTCATTGAGCGACAAACCATTCGAGCAATCGCCGGGTGAAAGAAAACTCCAAGTTGCGCACAAGGCAAGTCCGCACCTGGCGCCCAAGACCAATGAGAGCGGTACTCCACTCTCGACATGCCAAACTTACTCCACAGCTTATCCTTCACGGCACACTAATCCCCGATGAAGAGTTTCCTAGGCTGTGAAAGGTCACTGGACCGTGGAGATGGCCTGCAAGGCCGCCAGACATTCGGCAGGAATTTCGGTCGCACCCAAGGCCTGACGGTCGGCCATAGGGTCGGGGCGATGAGCAGGCAAAGACATGTCCCTCACCTTTACAAGCAACCGATCTTCCTCAACGCGCGCCTGAAATGCCAACCTCGAAGCGAGCACATGGCTGCTCCTCAAGTACTTAATGACATCCCCAGACCCCCTTGACACGGACGAGCAACAGACTCCTTTGTCGACCATGTGTTTGCGTCCTCTCTACAGGCGGGAGAATAACCGACGCTCGAGCGCCTTCTCATGATCGTCTGAAAATACGCAGCAGCCGGTAAGGATCGTAGAGAAGGGTATGTGTTGCACACCTCCGCCAAGTCCTTCACAGAGACCCCGTCGACGCCTAGAGCCTTGACCGACAGCATGGAAAACGCTGCCAGTACTTCAGACCAGTTTTCTCCAACTGTGAGGTCGGGACCGAATAAACTCCGAGAGCTTGACCGACCCCATCCGTCCAGTCGAAAGACCCCGGGGGAAGAGCACTGCCAAGCGCCTAACCGCAAGCCGGAAGACTTGTCGCAGTTAATTCTGGCCCTGTCACCTTCTCGTACCGTACAAGCGCCCTGCTGTGCCGCCTCTATATCCCTGCGGGAGGACACAAAGGTCGTTACGTCATCGGCGTACACTTGGAAACCTAGCTCCCGAGCTCCGCCAGGGACTGCGATTCCACGTAGGTTGGACTGCCCGTCTCGTCCCTTGGCCAGCGGAAGGCTCCAACGCCAGGACAAGAGCAGGCAGTGGACAACCCTGTCGGACCGACCTGAACGGCGCGAAAGCGCCCGACAGCTTCCGTTCACCTGTACCACAGCCTTGGGGGAGCGATGAAGAGGCTAATCGGCGGCTGAAGTCGGGTTTGAATCCGGCAGCCTGCAGGACAGCAAGCCAGGTAGCCATGGTCAATCCTATCAAATGCCTTGGATAGATCCAAATTGATCGGCGCGGCCTCATCGTCGTCTTCTACACCCTCTACGATCGTGCGAATCAAGTGCAGGTTGCTCTGAATTGTTCGTCCCTTCACAGAACAAGTCTGATCCGGTCCCAACAGAACTCGGCAACTAGCTGCAAGCGATTCGTCAGGATCTTGACGAATCTTTAACTCTGTGTTTAGCGGAAGTTGTGGGCCTGTAATCATCTAGTTCCTCCCAACCTTCTTGCCTTTTCTCAATGATGCTTCCGGTGATCCGACCGGGGACGGACCCCTGCCGAAACCCGGTGGTTGAACGACATTTGAAACGGAGCAAAAAGGTGCGACATCCTCCAATGCATTTCATAGGGCCAAATCATCCAAGCCTGGCGACTTGCCTCTGCCGACCTTCTTCAAAGCCACGTAGATTTCGTCCTCCGTAATCTCGCCATGGCCCTAGCCGCTTCATGCGGCGAAAGCCGGGAAAGTCCTTCAAATAGCTGCAAGGCTTTCGTCACGAGTCGGGCTCCTTGGTAAATCGGTGTTCGAAATGCTGCCGGAACGCCTCGCACGTATCGTTGGTGGACCTTAGGAGATGTCCCTCCGGGTCACGTACCTCTCGAATATGCCGGTGCGCGGCCTGGCGAATTTCTTCCTTGCGCAGTTCTGCGCCCATGTTCACAGCTTCCGGAAGACATCTTGCCAACTTGGCTAATTACAGCCGTAGCGCCCGCTGATCGCCGCGCTCCAGGGCCTCCTAACTAAGGCTATCTCTAGGGGATCCCCTCCAGCCTCCGCCCGGGTGGAAATTAGCACTAAGTGTCTTTGCCCTCCGCAGCCTTATCTAGGTTGAGCCGCTGGCTATGTTTGGTGGCGAAAGACCTAATGGTGTCCTTAAGGTTAACCCACTACTCCCAGCTCGCCCAGTTAATTCCCGCTGAACTAGTTTTGTCAGCTGGTCACGAAAGTCCACGTCTGTCCAATAAGGACTGATTGAACTTCCAATAACCAGCCAACCTGGGCTTCCTAAAGTCTAACACCACCCGAGCACAAACGAGTTTGCGGTCGAGTAACCCTAACCAGTGGAACGTTGGACATTCTAAAAGTGCCGTCGACCTCTGACTAACATCCTATCCAGGTACGCGGATACCCGGGTAGAGAAGGCCAACTATGCGTCCACGTCCACGTACTCCCATCCGGATGATCGACGGTATCTATCGACGAGACCAAGTTCGCCGATCGAATCAACCAGGCTACGATCACCACTCACCCCGCTAGCGCCCCTTCCTCTACCCGTTGCAGAGTTGAGACGGCATTCAGTCCCCAACTAAGATTAGCCGTGTTGAATGCACCATGAAGGGCTCCAACAGCCGAAAAGAAAGAGACACGCTCACCTGGGACATTGGGCGCATAAACCACCAATCAGCCGGAACGACTTGCTTTTCACCAATATCTGCCACGATCAGCCGGCCCTCGGCACCGACATGGACAAGGTCGATCCGCCGCATCCAGGGTACGCTTGACCAGCAAGAAACTTCACCTCTGGCATGCCGGCTCCCACATATGCTGAATAGACGACATAGTCGTTAGACAGCACACGAGTCGACTTCGCAAACAAAGTGAGTCTCTTGGATCGCGGCCACATCACACGCCGAACGACAAGGGGTCACGAAGCAGGCGGGCCGCCTTACCCGATCCCTCGAGCCATTCGCATTTAAGCTGGCTATCTTAATAGACATGATTTAGTTCTGAAAAGGAAGCAAAAAAACAAAAACATGCAACAAAAGCATTGATCACATACGGGACGGAAATCCCTAGCAGATAGGACCCCGACGGACTGTCCCTGGGGAACCCGTTCCTACGTCGGACGTAATCCGTCCGTCTGAGACAATACCGCCAACAATCCGTGGGGTAACAATGATTTTCACTACCTATAGAGACTGGGGTGGGCCAAAAACAGGGGGACCTCCCCGAACAATTTTTCCATTTTTTGGGTTCAGGTGTGTTGTATGAACCATGGTAACTTTGCGAAATGTCTCTTTGGCTTCGTGGATGTGATCTGAACCCTCGGGTTGCCACCGGTGTTCCTCACCAGGGTGATGACACACAAAGACTCGAGGAAGTTTCTAGGATCTTCAACTGGTTTGCCCTCCACTGAAGTCAGCTTCAGCAGAGGCTTTAATAGTTTTCACGCCTCTGAGATGACCACTCAGAGGCAACGTCACTCACTTTAAGGGTGCTTCCCCTTGAAGACGAGGCTTTTTGCTTTTTTGCCCGAGAGGAGTGGACAGAGGAGGAGGGGGAGGTGGGGTTAAAGTATACATGATTTCAGGGGGGGTCGGTTTAAAGACCAGGGACTGGAGGGCTTTGAGGATGAAGGAAGACTTCTTACCTTTAACATGATCTGTCTAACGGAACACCGGTGAGAAGCGCATTTTTCGGCTCGCGGCCTCCTTTCGTTGCTCCTGCTCCTTCTCCTGGCCTTTGTGTTGCTGTGTCGCTCCTCTGCCTCTTCCTCTCCCACGTTTCGAGAGGTGTCCTTTGTACTTCCATTTGTTGAAGGAAGAGCTTCTTCCCTTCCTCTGTTTTGGGAAGACACTGCTCCTTTAGTTTTGCCGGCGCCTTCGCCAAGGGCTCCTCGAGTTTGGGCGGAGTCGACGGCCACGGGTCTTTTCGCCGGCGAGCGTCTTGAAAGCAGGTGGCAGGACATTGTCCGGGAAAGTTTTGGCTTTCTTCCTGGCCACCACCTGCCATTCGCCGTCTTTGTTGCTCTGGGAGACTGTGTGGGTTGTGCTTGTTTTTGCGCCATCCTTCGCCTGTGCCTACAATTTGCCTGTGACTAGTTGAGCTGGTTGAACGCTGAGGCCGGATTCTTGGTTGAGCACGCTTTGCACGTGCTCCGCCGACCCGCAGACCCAACAGCACGGCTTCTGCCTTCCACGATGACAGAAGATGGCACGACCCCACCACAGGCTGAGGATGTTGGGATTTTGGCGATGTTTTTCCCTTGTCGGGGTCACCTGCAGGGTCATGTCTCCCGTGAGGAATCCTGCTCGGCCACCAGCGAGGAGACTTCGGCCGCCTTCCATATTGGACGAAGAAGGCGCCCGTGGTGTCAGCACCATTGTCCGCGGGGACGCCGTGCAGCGTGATTTTCACCTTCTTCGTGCCCATGTACTCCGTAGGAACTGGAGCCGTTTGGTCTCGGAGACCACCGGTCAAGTTCTTGGCTTCTTCGGCGGAGCGGCAGGACGTCCCACGTGGTGTTGCTTTCCTCGCCGGCCCTGGCTCTGATCTTCAGTGTCCATGATCCCCTCCTCGAACGTGTCTCTGGGGACATAGGTCGGCTTTTGGTCTTCAGGTCCTTGGTGATCAGGGTGATGACTCTCGCCCTCGATCTGCGCCAAGTGGTCGGCGAGACAAACTCCGTCCACACTGATATGGTCCACGTAATCGCACGGATGGACTGGGTAATGGTCTCGATCGCCGCGTGATCTTTGCCTCCTTCCACCCAGAGGTCGAGGGTAAGGAGACGCTGGTGCTGCTGCTGCTGCTGCTGTGCGATGCCGGTGGGGTGTTGCTGCGGATGCCGCCGGTTGGATGCTGCTGCAGATCCGGTCGCTGGAGCAGGTTTGGTTGCTGCTGCTGCTGCACGTTTGGTTGCTGGTGCCAGTGCAGTCACCGCTGCTGGGATTGGTCCGCTGCTGCAGGTGCAGTTGCCGCTGCTGGATTGGTCGCGCACGGGTGCGGTCGCCGCTGCTGAGGTAGTCGCTGCTGGGGCTGGTCGCCGCTGCTGGTCTGGTCGCTGCTGGGTGCGGTCGCCGCTGCTGGGGTGGTCTCTGCGGGTGGTCGCCGCTGCTGGTCCGGTCGCTGCTGACGGTGTAGCCGCCGCCGCCTCCGCTGGTGTGGGGGAGCGAACAGCATGCTCTCCTCGGTCATGGTGCAGGCTATGACGTCGTCGTCGTCTGCATGCACGGTGCATGATCTCCACCGACGCCGTGGTGGGGTGCCGACTTCCCCGGTCCTTCTGTGGCCATGCCACAAAAGTGACAATCCTGGTGCTCTTTCGGTGTTTCGCGTTTTCGAGGAAACCGCTACTTTACGCTGGCCCGAGCAATGAACTCGGGCGCAATCGGTGTCCAGAACAAAGTGCGGCAGATATCACTGCGGAACAACTGCTCCACCTGAAGCTCTTCCAACGAACAGAGGGAAGTAGCTGAAGCCGTGGCCATGCCACGAGGTGGACAACTGCTTCCCGGTGTTTCGCGTTCCGAAGAACACTGCCCCAACTTGCTTGAGCAATAGCTCGGGCTGGAAAACAGTATGTCCGAGAGACAGAGTGGGAACAAACAACATGGAGGAACAAATGCTCCACTTTCAGCTCCCACAACACAAAAATCCACACAAACAAAAGTCTGGGGGGAAGTGACGCAGTTTGTTATTCATTTACATGAATTATGGCTC
>JBBBDQ010009431.1:0-26680 GCA_037127315.1 Ascarosepion bandense
ATATAAGGCTGACCCAGCCGAGAGTGAAAACAGGACAAAATAACAATGGACAATGGGAATCTCGAACTGGATCATAACAAAAGTAAAGGAGCCGGGAACAGGCTAGGACAAACACATTCACTCACATTAACTAGGCACAAAAAAGACTTCTTACCTTAACCACGGGAGGGGTTCCAAAGGAATCCACCCCGATGCAACTAGCAGATCTAAAAGAGAAAATCAAGGCTAGCCCCGGTCACGCGAACCAGGCTCGCCGCATATAGCCACCTTTCGCTGAACTCTGTCGGGTGCAGCCGTTTTCGTTCAGTTCTAATCTTAATTTTGAGCTGGTGCTCAAAATATCGGATTAGATCCTGATCCGAAAGACGACCGCCCCGCAAGACTTCCTCCAGACGCGTCATCCAAATCACCATTCTAGCCGTGGCCAGTAGCGACAGAAACACCATCCGCTTCACTCCAGAGTACGGGGGCGACACATTGTCCACAGCGTATGCGCGATCAATGAGCACAAGCTCCCGCGGCGCGATACGAGCAGTCAACTCGCCGACACGCGCCCACAACAGGGCGAACGCGCGAACAATGGAAGAAGGCGTGCGCAGACGTCTCCTTAATTCCAAGGACGCAACGTTCACAATCTGGCAAATCCGCCAGGCCCATTGCGAAACGCTTGTCGTTGAGAGACAAACCATTCCGAGCCAATCGCCAGGTCAGAGAAAACTCAGAGTTGTTGAGCCAATCCGCACCTGGCGCCCAAGACCAATGAGAGCGATACCTCCTCTCGACATGCCGAGCTTACTCCACAGTTCATCCTTCACGGCGCCCTCCACTAATCCCCGATAGAAGATTCTCCTAGGCCGTGAAAGGTCACTGGACCATGGAATGGCCCGAAGGGCCGTCAGACATTCGAGCAGGAATTTCGGCCGCCCCCAAGGCCTATTGCTAGTCCTTAGGAGCGGGGGAGTGATAGTGAGGCTAGGGAACATGTCCCTCACTACCCCCGCAAGCAACCGATCTTCCTCCAACGCGCGCCTGAGGAATGCCAACCTCGAAGCGAGCACGTGGCTCCCCAAGTGTGGCATCCCCAGACCCCCTTGACACGGACGGAGGCAGCAGACTCCTTTGTCGACCATGTGTTTGCGTCCTCTCCACAGACAGGAGAATAGCAAACGCTCGAGCGCCTTCTCATGATCGTCACAAAGGGGAAGTACAGACAGCCGGTAAAGGATTCTGGGAAAGAGGTATGTATTACACACCTCCGCCAGACCCTTCACGGAGAGACTCCGTCGACGCCAAATCTCGACCGACGCGCCGACCTTTGCCTGTACTTCTGACCAGTTTTTCTCCAACTGTAAGTCCGGACCGAACCAAACTCCGAGGAGCTTGACCGGCCCGTCCGTCCAGTCGAAGGGCCCCGGGGGAGGAAACACCCTTCCAGGCACCTAACCGCAAGCCGGACGACTTGTCGCGGTTAATTCTGGCCCCTGTTACCTGTTCGTACCGTTCAAGCGCCTTCTGTACCGCCCTTATGTCCCTGCGGGAGGACACAAAGGTCGTTACGTCATCGGCGTACGCGGAAACCCCTGGCTCGAGCTCCACCAGGGACAGCAATTCCACGCAGGACCGGACTGCACGTCTCGTCCCTTAGCCGGCGAAGGAGAGGCTCCAACGCCAGGACGTAAAGGAGAGGCGACAGTGGACAACCCTGTCGGACCGACCTAGACAGCGCGAAAGCGCTCGACAGCTTCCCGTTCACCTGTACCACAGCCTTGGGGGAGCGATACAGAAGGCTAATCCAGCGGCTGAAGTCGGGTTTGAATCCGGCGGCCTGCAGGACAGCAGCAGGTAGGCCATGGTCAATCCTATCAAATGCCTTGGACTGATCCAAATTGATCAGCGCGGCCTCTTCGTCGTCTTCTACACCCTCTACGATCGTGCGAATCAAGTGCAGGTTGCTCTGAATTGTTCGTCCCTTCACAGAACAAGTCTGATCCGGTTCCAACAGAGACTCGGCAACTAGCTGCAAGCGATTCGTCAGGATCTTGGCCAAAATCTTTAACTCTGTGTTTAGCAGAGTTATGGGCCTGTAATCATCTAATCCCCGCCCAACCTTCTTGCCTTTTCCCAACAGCGTGATCACGCCCCTGGTGATCCGACCGGGGATGGACCCCTGCCGAAACCAGTGGTTGAACACGACAGTCAAGAGCGGGACAAAAAGGTGCGACATCCTCAAGTACAATTCATAGGGCAAACCATCCAAACCTGGCGACTTGCCACTGCCGGTCTTCTTCAAAGCCGCGTAGACTTCGTCCTCCGTAATCTCCCCTTCGCAGCTAGCCGCTTCAGCCGGCAAAAGCCGGGGAAAGTCAGCCAAATAGCTGCGAAACTCCTCGTCACGGAGACCAGGCTCCTTGGTAAACCGGTGTTCGAAATGCTGCCGGAACGCCTCGCACATGTCGTCGGTGGACCGAAGGAGATGCCCCTCCGGGTCGCGCACTTCTCGAATGTACCGATCGCCGGCCCGACGAATTTCTTCCTTGCGCAGTTCTGCGCCCATGTTCACAGCTTCTGAAGACATCTTGCTTAACTTAGCTCTAATTACCTGGCCCATATAGCGCTCGCTAGTCGTGCGCCTCAGGGCCTCCTAGGCTAAGGCTATCTCTAGGGGATCCCCACCAGCCTCCGCCCGGGCGAAATTAGCACTAAGTGTCTTTGCCTCCGCAGCCTTATCTAGTTTGAGCCGCTGGCTATATTTGGTGGCGAAAGACCTAATGGAGTCCTTAAGGTTAACCCACCACTTATTCCCAATGACTCGCCCAATTAACGCCCGCTGAACTAGTTTTGTCAGCTGGTCACGAAAGTCCCGCCTGTCCAGTAAGGACTGATTGAACTTCCAATAACCAGCCAACCTAGGCCTAAAGTCTAACACCTACACGGGCACAAACGAGTTTGTGGTCCGTGTAGCCTAAGCCAGTGGAACGTTGGACATTCTAAGAAGTCTATGTCGGCCACTCTCACTAACATCCTATCCAGGTACGCAGATACCCGGGTAGAAGGCCAATTAAGCGCCCACGTCCACATACTCCCATCCGGATGATCGACCCGGTATCTATCGACGAGACCAAATTCGTCGATCAGATCAACCAGGCTACGATCATCATTCCTCCCGCTAGCGCCCCTCCCTCTATCCCATTTGGGGGTTAGGATGGCATTCCAGTCCCCAACTAAGATTAGCCGTGTTGAATGCACCATAAAGGGCTCCAACAGCCGAAAGAAAGAAAGACACGCTCACCTTGCTTATTGGGCGCATAAACCGCAATCAACCGGAACGACTTGCTTTTCACTGCAATATCGGCCACGATCAGCCGGCCCTCGGCACCGACATGGACAAGGTCAACCTTCGCGTCCAGGGTACGCTTGACCAGCAAAGAAACACCTCTGGCTTGCCGGCTCCCATATGCTGAATAGACGACAAAGTCGTTAGACAGCACACAGTCGACTTCGCAAACAAAGTGAGTCTCTTGGATCGCGGCCACATCCACGCCGAAGGACAAGAGGTCACGAAGCAGGCGAGCCGCCTTACCCCGATCCCTCAGGCCCTTCGCATTCAAGCTGGCTATCTTAATAGACATCTTTTAAACCTGAAACGAAAAAACAAAGAAACATGCAACAAGGCTCTAGTCGCATACGGGGTAGAAATCTCGGGCAGGAGGGGACCCCGACGGACTGTCCTAGGGACCCTGTACCAATGTCGGACGTAATCCGCCCGTCTAGGACAATCCCGCCGACGTCGGTGGGATATGTTAGTTTTACCACCCTATATAAGCATGGGTGGAGAATAACCGGGAACCTCCCCGAACAATTTTTGCCCATTTTTTGAGCTCAGGTGTGTTCATAGTGACCATCCTTATTTTAGGATAGTGTAATTTGGCCTCTTCAATATGGTCCCAGACCCTCAGGTTACCCCCGGTGTTTCTAACGAGGGTAATTATTCCTGGGGCCTGGGAAAGTTTGTTGGCTCTTCTGTAGAAAGTCCTTAACTTTAGTTAGTTTGAGGAGCAGGCTTCAGGAGCTTTCTCCTCTGCGAGGACCACTCCTCCACAATACCTTCGTCCACCTTCAACAGTGCATCACCTTGAGGGAGGGCTTTCTTTTTTGCCCGAGAGGGAGTGGGAATAGGAGAAGGGGAGGGAGAGGGTGTTACAGGCATCTGTTTTTTTAAAGGGATCAAATTAAAGGTTGGGGACTGGGAAGCTTTGCGCGGGGAAGAAGGTAGGCTTCTAGCTTTATCGGCATACGTGTGCCTGACCGGAGAGACCGGTACAGACGCGCACTTGTCCCTATATTTCCTTCTTTCGGAGCTCCTGCTCCTCCTTCTGCTTTTATGCCGTCCTGTTGCTCATCTTCCGCCTCTCTTCCGCGCTTCAGGGATGACGCTCTCCCTACCTCCATTGGTTCCCCCACATCCTTTTTCGGGGAGAGGGCTCTTTCCTTCCCTTGTTTGGTGGGTGATTTTATGGGAGTAGGTTCCTTTTGTTTTGGGGGTGTTTTGGCAGGTGTTTTGACAGGCGATGGAGCCTTGACCGGCACCTTGGCCGGAGAAGGCGTTTTTGCTTTTTTCCTCGCCACCACCTGCCAATCACCCTCCTTGCCGGCTGCCGGAGCTGGTGCTGGTGGGCTTGGCTTAGCTGCTTCTTTCACAGGTTGCTGTTGTTTGGCTGGTTGGGCCTTTGGGGGCGGATTCTTAGTCGGACACGTTTTAGCGACATGTTCCGCCGCCCCACAGACCCAACAGCACGGCTTCCTGCCTTCCACGATGACAAAGATGTTGCGGCCCCTGCAGGTAAGGACGTTGGGTATTTTATCAATGTTCTCCTTTGACAGAGTCGCCTGCAGGACCATGTCACCAGTGATAAACCCGGCCTTCGACCGCATGCGAGGAGACCGCGGCTACTTTTCCATAATTAGCAAAGAAAGCGCCCACGTGGTCTTCTGCAATGTCCATAGGGACGCCATGCAGTGTTATTTTGACCTTACGGGCACCCATGTACTCAGTCAGGAACTGGAGAGTTTTTGTCTCCAGCACCAATCCGACCATACGCTTAGCCTCTTCGGGGGTGCCCAGCAGGACGTCCCATATGGCATTGCTCCTCCTCGCCACGGCCCTAGCCTTGATGTTCAGTGCCTTGATAGCATCTTCAAATGTGTCTCTTGGCACTCCGATCATCTTGTGAGTTTTGATATCTTTAGTTATCAAAGTAATGATCCTTTTCTCTATTTCCGCCAACTGGTCCGGCACTGAGACTAGCTCTGTGCCTTTGATATATTCCTCGTACTTGGCCTTCATCTTTTCATAATAGTCTTCATTTTTTTCGGTAATTTTTCCCCCTGTCCACCCAGAGGTAGATGGTTTGGGGGATCCAGGAGCTGGCACTGCAGCCGGTACGGGTCCTGCTGCTGATTCTTCTACTGGTACTAGTAAGGAAGGGTGACTCCCGTGGCGGTAGCTGCCAGTCACCCTCCTTCCCTCCCACCGAGGCCGTGGTGGGAGGAACGATCTCTACTGGCCCATCTGTGGCCATAGCCACAAAGTGGCCGAACACCGGACAACTAATTCCCGGTGTTTCGCGCTGAAAAGCACTACTTTACGCAAGCCCGAGCTATAAACTCGGGCCGGAAATCAGTGTGTCCAAGATACAAAGTCACTACTAATATCACGTAGGAACAAAAGCAGAACTTTGCACTTACAACCACAACCCACAAAACAAAAGTCAGTAGGAAATGGCTGGTACTGATTTATTTATGCGAAAGTACATAAATTCTGGCACAAGGCCAAACAATGGGGAGGGAACAAAAACTTGGGTTGGTCTTCCGTAACTATCTTATACCTAGCTAATCCGATTCACGACCCATACATACGTTACAATTTTCTCATTTTCACCATAAAATTTTGTCATCAACACTCATACCTATCAAGCACCAAAATACCACAAAATCATACCGGGGACCTAAAAACGCCCCAAATGTACATAAAAATTTCTGATTTTTACAATATATACAATATCTTACAAAAATAAATTTAAAACTTTATTCATGAAATGACATGATGGGGAGGGGCCGAAGAAACAAAAAACCCCAAAACAAAAGACACAATTCCAAATGAATATATATACACAATGTTAGTAAAGACCCAAACACACCCACATAATTAAAGAGGCCACTGTATTCTGCCTTAAAAAAGGACAAAATCAAGCAGCTCTCTTTCTAAGGGGAATGGAGAAGCAGGGGGCAAAAATAAATTGGACTGGAGAATGTATAAGGCTGACCCAGCCGAGAGTGAAAACAGGACAAAAATAATACTTGGACAATGGGAATCTCGAACTGGATCATAACAAAAGCAATGGAGCCGGGAACAGGCTGGCCAGGACAAACACATTCACTCACATTAACTAGGCACAAAAGGAGCACCATTAACCACGGGCGGGGGTTCGAGAATCCACCCCAGTCTGGCTAGCAGATCTAAAAGAGAAAATCAGGCTAGCCCCGGTCACGCAGGCAGGCTCGCCGCATATACCCACCTTTCGCTGAACTCTGTCCAGGGTGCCTGATAACAGACCGTTCAGTTCTAATCTTAATTTTGAGCTGGTGCTCAAAATATCGGATTAGATCCTGATCCGGGCAAACCGCCCCGCAAGACTTCCTCCAGACGTCATCCAAATCACCATTCTAGCCGTGGCCAGTAGCGACAGAAACACCATCCGCTTCACTCCAGAGTACGGGGGCGACACATTGTCCACAGCGTATGCGCCGATCAATGAGCACAAGCTCCCGCGGCGCGATACAGGCAGTCAACTCGCCGACACGCGCCCACAACGGGCGAACGCGCGAACAATGGAAGAAGGCGTGCGCAGACGTCTCCTTAATTCCAAGGACGCAACGTTCACAATCTGGCAAATCCGCCAGGCCCATTGCGAAACGCTTGTCATTGAGGAGACAAACCATTCCGAGCCAATCGCCAGGTCAGAGAAAACTCAAGAGTTGTTGAGCCAATCCGCACCTGGCGCCCAAGACCAATGAGAGCGATACTCACTCTCTCGACATGCCGAGCTTACTCCACCAGTTCATCCTTCACGGCGCCTCCACTAATCCCCGATAGAGATTCTCCTAGGCCGTGAAAGGTCACTGGACCATGGAATGGCCCGAAGGGCCGTCAGACATTCGAGCGGGAATTTCGGCCGCCCCCAAGGCCTATTGCTAGTCCTCAGGAGCGGGGAGTGATAGTGAGGCTAGGGAACATGTCCCTCCCTGCCGCAAGCAGCGATCTTCCTCAACGCGCGCCTGAGGAATGCCAACCTCGAAGCGAGCACGTGGCTCCTCAAGTGTAGCATCCCAGACCCCCTTATGACACGGACAGGCCTTGGACTCCTTTGTCGACCATGTGTTTGCGTCCTCTCCAAAGACAGGAGAATAGCAAACGCCGAGCGCCTTCTCTGATCGTCACGGGGAAGTACAGACGGCCGGTAAGGATTCTGGGAAAGAGGTATGTATTACACACCTCCGCCAGACCCTTCACGGAGAGACTCCGTCGACGCCAAATCTCGACAGCGCGCCGACCTTTGCCTGTACTTCTGACCAGTTTTTCTCCAACTGTAGAATCCGGACCGAACCAAACTCCCACGAGGAGCTTGACCGGCCCGTCCGTCCAGTCGAAAGGCCCCGGGGGAGGGAAACACCCTTCCAGGCACCTAACCGCAAGCCGGACGACTTGTCGCGGTTAATTCGCCCCTGTTACCTGTTCGTACCGTTCAAGCGCCTTCTGTACCGCCCTTATGTCCCTGCGGGAGACACAAGGGTCCGTTACGTCATCGGCGTACGCGGAAACCCTGGCTCGGGCTCCTCCGGGGACAGCAATTCCACGCAGGACGGACTGCGCCTCGTCCCTTAGCCGGCGAAGGAGAGGCTCCAACGCCAGGACGTAAAGGAGAGGCGACAGTGGACAACCCTGTCGGACCGACCTAGACAGCGCGAAAGCCCGACAGCTTCCCGTTCACCTGTGCCACAGCCTTGGGGAGCGATACAGAAGAGCTAATCCAGCGGCTGAAGTCGGGTTTGAATCCGGCGGCCTGCAGGACAGCAGCCAGGTAGCCATGGTCAATCCTATCAAATGCCTTGGACTGATCCAAATTGATCAGCGCAGCCTCTTCGTCGTCTTCTACACCCTCTACGATCGTGCGGATCAAGAGTACGGGTTGCTCTGAATTGTTCGTCCCTTCACAGAACAAGTCTGATCCGGTTATAACAGAGACTCGGCAACCAGCTGCAAGCGATTCGTCAGGATCTTGGCCAAAATCTTTAACTCTGTGTTTAGCAGAGTTATGGGCCCTGTAATCATCTAATCCCCGCCCAACCTTCTTGCAGCACATTTCCCAACAGCGTGATCACGCCCCTGGTGATCCGACCGGAGATGGACCTGCCGAAACCGAGTGGTTGAACACGACAGTCAAGAGCGGGACAAAAAGGTGCGACATCCTCAAGTACAATTCATAGGGCAAACCATCCCAAACCTGGCGACTTGCCACTGCCGGTCTTCAAAGCCGCGTAGACTTCGTCCTCCGTAATCTCCCCTTCGCAGCTAGCCGCTTCAGCCGGCAAGAGCCGGGAAAGTCAGCCAAATAGCGCGCGAAGCTCACTCGTCACGGAGACCAGGCTCCTTGGTAAACCGGTGTTCGAAATGCTGCCGGAACGCCTCGCACATGTCGTCAGTGGACCTAAGGAGATGTCCCTCCGGGTCGCGCACCTCTCGAATGTACCGATCGCCGGCCCGACGAATTTCTTCCTTGCGCAGTTCTGCGCCCATGTTCACAGCTTCGGAAGACATCTTGCTTGCTTAGCTCTAATTACCTGACCCATATAGCGCTCGCTAGTCGTGCGCCTCAGGGCCTCCTGGCTAAGGCTATCTCTAGGGGATCCCCGCAGCCTCCGCCCGGGCGAAATTAGCACTAAGTGTCTTTGCGCCTCCACGGCCTTATCTAGTTTGAGCCGCTGGCTATATTTGGTGGCGAAAGACCTAATGGAGTCCTTAAGGTTAACCCACCACTTGTTCCCAATGACTCGCCCAATTAACGCCCGCTGAACTAGTCTTGTCAGCTGGTGAAAGGCGTCCGCCTGTCTCCCGGGCGGGACTGATTGAACTTCCAATAACCAGCCAACCTAGGCCTAAAGTCTAACACCACACGGGCACAAACAGTTGTGGTCCGTGTAGCCTAGCCAGTGGAACGTTGGACATTCTAAGTCTATGTCGGCCACTCTCACTAACATCCTATCCAAGGTACAGATACCCGGGTAGAAGGCCAATTAAGCGCCCACGTCCACATACTCCCATCCGGATGATCGACCCGGTATCTATCGACGAGACCAAATTCGTCGATCAGATCAACCAGGCTACGATCATCATTCCTCCCGCTAGCGCCCCTTCCTCTATCCCATTTGGGGGTTAGGATGGCATTCCAGTCCCCAACTGATTAGCCGTGTTGAATGCCATAAAGAGAACTCCCAACAGCCGAAAGAAAGAGACACGCTCACCTTGCTTATTGGGCGCATAAGCGCAATCAACCGGAACGACTTGCTTTTCACTGCAATATCGGCCACGATCAGCCGGCCCTCGGCACCGACATGGACAAGGTCAACCGTCCAGTGCGCTTGACCGCCGAAAAACACCTCTGGCTTGCCGGCTCCCATATGCTGAATAGACGACAAAGTCGGTAGACCTTCTAGATCGACTTCGCAAACAAAGTGAGTCTCTTGGATCGCGGCCACATCCGCCGAAGGACAGAGGTCACGAAGCAGGCCCGAGCCGCGATCCCTCAGGCCCTTCGCATTCAAGCTGGCTATCTTAATAGACATCTTTTAAACCTGAAACGAAAAAACAAAACATGCAACAAGGCTCTAGTCGCATACGGGGTAGAAATCTCGGGCAGAGGGGACCCCGACGGACCTGTCCTAGGGACCCTGTACCAATGTCGGACGTAATCCGCGTCTAGGACAATCCCGCCGACGTCGGTGGGATATGTTCAATTTTACCACCCTATATAAGCATGGGTGGAGAATAACCAGGAACCTCCCCGAACAATTTTTGCCCATTTTTTTGAGCTCAGGTGTGTTCATAGTGACCATCCTTATTTTTAGGATAGTGTAATTTGGCCTCTTCAATATGGTCCCAGACCCTCAGGTTACCCCCGGTGTTTCTAACGAGGTAATTATTCCTGGGGCCTGAGGAAAGTTTGTTGGCTCTTCTGTAGAAAGTCCTTTAACTTTGGTTAGTTTGGGAGCAGCTTCAGGAGCTTTCTCCTCTGCGAGGACCTCCTCCACAGCCACACCTTCGTCCACCTTCAACAGTGCATCACCTTGAGGGAGGGCTTTCTTTTTTTTTTTTTGCCCGAGGAAGGGAGTGGGAATAGGAGAAGGGGAGGGAGAGGGTGTTACAGGCATCTGTTTTTTTAAAGGGATCAAATTAAAGGTTGGGGACTGGGGAAGCTTTGCGCGGGGAAGAAGGTAGGCTTCTAGCTTTATCGGCATACGTGTGCCTGACCGGAGAGACCGGTACAGACGCGCACTTGTCCCTATATTTCCTTCTTTCGGAGCTCCTGCTCCTCCTTCTCTTTTATGCCGTCCTGTTGCTCATCTTCCGCCTCTCTTCCGCGCTTCAGGGATGACGCTCTCCCTACCTCCATTGGTTCCCCCACATCCTTTTTAGGGGAGAGGGCTCTTTCCTTCCCTTGTTTGGTGGGTGATTTTATGGGAGTAGGTTCCTTTTGTTTTGGGGGTGTTTTGGCAGGTGTTTGACAGGCGATGGAGCCTTGACCGGCACCTTGGCCGGGAGAAGGCGTTTTTTGCTTTTTTCCTCGCCACCACCTGCCAATCACCCTCACCGGCTGCCGGAGCTGGTGCTGGTGGGCTTGGCTTAGCTGCTTCTTTCACAGGTTGCTGTTGTTTGGCTGGTTGGGCCTTTGGGGGCGGATTCTTAGTCGGACACGTTTTAGCGACATGTTCCGCCGCCCACAGACCCAACAGCACGGCTTCCTTACCTTCCACGATGACAAAGATGTTGCGGCCCCTGCGGGTAAGGACGTTGGGTATTTTATCAATGTTCTCCTTTGTAGAGTCGCCTGCAGGACCATGTCACCAGTGATAAACCCGGCCTTCGACCGCAGCGAGGAGACCGCGGCTACTTTTCCATAATTAGCAAAGCGCCCACGTGGTCTTCTGCAATGTCCATAGGGACGCCATGCAGTGTTATTTTGACCTTACGGGCACCCATGTACTCAATCAGGAACTGGAGAGTTTTTGTCTCCAGCACCAATCAAACCATACGCTTAGCCTCTTCGGGGTGCCCAGCAGGACGTCCCATATGGCATTGCTCCTCCTCGCCCTTCTTGATGTTCAGTGCCTTGATAGCATCTTCAAATGTGTCTCTTGGCACTCCGATCATCTTGTGAGTTTTGATATCTTTAGTTATCAAAGTAATGATCCTTTTCTCTATTTCCGCCAACTGGTCGGCACTGAGACTAGCTCTGTGCCTTTGATATATTCCTCGTACTTGGCCTTCATCTTTTCGCAATAGTCTTCATTTTTTTCGGTAATTTTTCCCCCTGTCCACCCAGAGGTAGATGGTTTGGGGGATCCAGGAGTGGCACTGCAGCCGGTACGGGGTCCTGCTGCTGATTCTTCTACTGGTACTAGTAAGGGTGACTCCCGTGGCGGTAGCTGCCAGTCACCCTCCTTCCCTCCCACCGAGGCCGTGGTGGGGGAACGTCTCTACTAGCTTATCTGTGGCCATAGCCACAAAGTGGCCGAACACCGAACAGCTAATTCCCGGTGTTTCGCCTTTGAAAAGCACTACTTTACGCAAGCCCGAGCTATAAACTCGGGCCGGAAATCAGTGTGTCCAAGATACAAAGTCACTACTAATATCACGTAGGAACAAAAGCAGAACTTTGCACTTACAACCACAACCCACAAAACAAAAGTCAGTAGAAATGGCTAGTACTTATTTATTTGACAAAAAGTACAAATTCTGTACAAGGCCAACAAATGGGAGGGAACAAAAACTTGGGTTGGTCTTCCGTAACTATCTTATACCTAGCTAATCCGATTCACGACCCATACATACGTTACAATTTTCTCATTCACATAAAATTTTGTCCATCAACACTCATACCTATCAAGCACCAAAATACCACAAAATCATACCGGGGACCTAAAAACACCCCAAATGTACATAAAAATTTTGATTTTTACAATATATACAATATCTTACAAATAAATTTAAAACTTTATTCATATGAAATGACATGATGGGGAGAATGAAGAAACAAAAACCCCAAAACAAAACACAATTTCAAATGAATATATATACACAATGTTAGTAAGACCCAAACACACCCACATAATTAAAGTACTGTATTTCTGCCTTAAAAAAGGACAAAATCAAGCAGCTCTCTTTCTAAAGAGGAGATGGAGAAGCAGAGGGCAAAAATAAAATTGGACTGGAGAATGTATAAGGCTGACCCAGCCGAGAGTGAAAACAAGGACAAAATAATACTTGGACAATGGGAATCTCGAACTGGATCATAACAAAAGCAATGGAGCCGGGAACAGGCCAGGACAAACACATTCACTCACATTAACTAGGCACAAAAGAACTTCTACCTTAACCACGAGGCGGGGTTCCAAAGGAATCCACCCCGATGCAACTAGCAGATCTAAAAGAAAAATCAAGGCTAGCCCCGGTCACGCGAACCAGGCTCGCCGCATATACCCACCTTTCGCTGAACTCTGTCGGGTGCAGCCGTTTCCGTTCAGTTCTAATCTTAATTTCAGGCTGGTGCTCAAAATATCGGATTAGATCCTGATCCGAAAGACGACCGCCCCGCAAGACTTCCTCCAGACGCGTCATCCAAATCACCATTCTAGCCGTGGCCAGTAGCGACAGAAACACCATCCGCTTCACTCCAGAGTACGGGGGCGAACATTGTCCACAGCGTATGCGCGATCAATGAGCACAAGCTCCCACGGCGCGATACGAGCAGTCAACTCGCCGACACGCGCCCACAACGGGCGAACGCGCGAACAATGGAAGAAGGCGTGCGCAGACGTCTCCTTAATTCCAAGGACGCAACGTTCACAATCTGGCAAATCCGCCAGGCCCATTGCGAAGCGCTTGTCATTGAGAGACAAACCATTCCGAGCCAATCGCCAGGTCAGAGAAAACTCAGAGTTGTTGAGCCAATCCGCACCTGGCGCCCAAGACCAATGAGAGCGATACTCCTCTCTCGACATGCCGAGCTTACTCCACAGTTCATCCTTCACGGCGCCCCCCTCCACTAATCCCCGATAAGAAGATTCTCCTAGGCCGTGAAAGGTCACTGGACCATGGGGAATGGCCCGAAGGGCCGTCAGACATTCGGCAGGAATTTCGGCCGCCCCCAAGGCCTATTGCTAGTCCTCAGGAGCGGGGGAGTGATAGTGAGGCTGGGAACATGTCCCTCACTACCCCCGCAAGCAACCGATCTTCCTCCAACGCGCCTGAGGAATGCCAACCTCGAAGCGAGCACGTGGCTCCTCAAGTGTGGCATCCCCAGACCTTGACACGGACGGAGGCAGCAGACTCCTTTGTCGACCATGTGTTTGCGTCCTCTCCAAAGAGACAGGAGAATAGCAAACGCTCGAGCGCCTTCTCATGATCGTCACAAGGGAAGTACAGACAGCCGGTAAAGGATTCTGGGGAAGAGGTATGTATTACACACCTCCTGCGCCAGACCCTTCACGGAGAGACTCCGTCGACGCCAAATCTCGACCGACGCGCCGACCTTTGCCTGTACTTCTGACCAGTTTTTCTCCAACTGTAAGTCCGGACCGAACCAAACTCCGAGGCTTGACCGGCCCGTCCGTCCAGTCGAAGGGCCCCGGGAGGGAAACACCTTCCAGGCACCTAACCGCAGAGCGGACGGCTTGTCGCGGTTAATTCTGGCCTGTTACCTGTTCGTACCGTTCAAGCGCCTTCTGTACCGCCCTTATGTCCTGCGGGAGGACACAAAGGTCGTTACGTCATCGGCGTACGCGGAAACCCTGGCTCGAGCTCCTCAGGGACAGCAATTCCACGCAGGACCGGACTGCACGCCTCGTCCCCTTAGCCGGCGAAGGAGAGGCTCCAACGCCAGGACGTAAAGGAGAGGCGACCAGTGGACAACCCTGTCGGACCGACCTAGACAGCGCAGAAAGCATGACAGCTCCGTTCACCTGTACCGCAGCCTTGGGGGAGCGATACGAAGGCTAATCCAGCGGCTGAAGTCGGGTTTGAATCCGGCGGCCTGCAGGACAGCAGCCAGGTAGCCATGGTCAATCCTGTCAAATGCCTTGGACTGATCCAAATTGATCAGCGCGGCCTCTTCGTCGTCTTCTACACCCTCTACGATCGTGCGGATCAAGTGCAGGTTGCTCTGAATTGTTCGTCCCTTCGCAGAACAAGTCTGATCCGGTTCCAACAGAGACTCGGCAACTAGCTGCAAGCGATTCGTCAGGATCTTGGCCAAAATCTTTAACTCTGTGTTTAGCAGAGTTATGGGGCCTGTAATCGTCTAATCCCCGCCCAGCCTTCTTGCCTTTTCCCAACAGCGTGATCACGCCCCTGGTGATCCGACCGGGGATGGACCCCTGCCGAAACCAGTGGTTGAACACGACAGTCAAGAGCGGGACAAAAAGGTGCGACATCCTCAAGTACAATTCCATGGGGCAAACCATCCAAACCTGGCGACTTGCCACTGCCGGTCTTCTTCAAAGCCGCGTAGACTTCGTCCTCCGTAATCTCCCCTTCGCAGCTAGCCGCTTCAACCGGCAAGAGCCAGGGAAAGTCAGCCAAATAGCTGCGAAACTCCTCGTCACGGAGACCAGGCTCCTTGGTAAACGGTGTTCGAAATGCTGCCGTTGCCCTCCGCACATGTCGTCGGTGGACCTAAGGGAGATGTCCCTCCGGGTCGCGCACCTCTCGAATGTACCGATCGCCGGCCCGACGAATTTCTTCCTTGCGCAGTTCTGCGCCCATGTTCACAGCTTCGGAAGACATCTTGCTTAACTTAGCTCTAATTACCTGACCCATATAGCGCTCGCTAGTCGTGCGCCTCAGGGCCTCCTGGCTAAGGCTATCTCTAGGATCCCCACCAGCCTCCGCCCGGGCGAAATTAGCACTAGTGTCTTTGCCTCCGCAACCTTATCTAGTTTGAGCCGCTGGCTATATTTGGTGGCGAAAAGACCTAATGGAGTCCTTAAGGTTAACCCACCACTTATTCCCAATGACTCGCCCAATTAACGCCCGCTGAACTAGTCTTGTCAGCTGGTCACGAAAGTCCCGCCTGTCCAGTAAGGACTGATTGAACTTCCAACTAACCAGCCAACCTAGGCCACAAAGTCTAACACCACACGAACTCAAAACGAGTTTGTGGTCGTGTAGCCTAGCCAGTGGAACGTTGGACATTCTAAAGTCTATGTCGGCCACTCTCACTAACATCCTATCCAGGTACGCAGATACCCGGGTAGAAGGCCAATTAAGCGCCCACGTCCATAACTCCCATCCGGATGATCGACCCGGTATCTATCGACGAGACCAAATTCGTCGATCAGATCAACCAGGCTACGATCATCATTCCTCCAACTAGCGCCTTCCTCTATCCCATTTTGGGGGTTAGGATGGCATTCCAGTCCCCAACTAAGATTAGCCGTGTTGAATGCACCATAAAGGGCTCCAACAGCCGAAAGAAAGAGACACGCTCACCTTGCTTATTGGGCGCATAAACCGCAATCAACCGGAACGACTTGCTTTTCACTGCAATATCGGCCACGATCAGCCGGCCCTCGGCACCGACATGGACAAGGTCAACCTTCGCGTCCGGGGTACGCTTGACCAGCAAAGAAACACCTCTGGCTTGCCGGCTCCCATATGCTGAATAGACGGCAAAGTCGTTGAATAACTGATCGACTTCGCAAACAAAGTGAGTCTCTTCGCGGCCCGCATCACGCCGAAGGACAAGAGGTCACGAAGCAGGCGAGCGCCTTACCCCGATCCCTCAGGCCCTTCGCATTCAAGCTGGCTATCTTAATAGACATCTTTTAAACCTGAAACGAAAAAAACAAAGAAACATGCAACAAGGCTCTAGTCGCATACGGGGTAGAAATCTCGGGCAGAGGGGACCCCGACGGACTGTCCTAGGGACCCTGTACCAATGTCGGACGTAATCCGCCCGTCTAGGACAATCCCGCCGACGTCGGTGGGATATGTTAGTTTTACCACCCTATATAAGCATGGGTGGAGAATAACCGGGAACCTCCCCGAACAATTTTTGCCCATTTTTTGAGCTCAGGTGTGTTCATAGTGACCATCCTTATTTTAGGATAGTGTAATTTGGCCTCTTCAATATGGTCCCAGACCCTCAGGTTACCCCCGGTGTTTCTAACGAGGGTAATTATTCCTGGGGCCTGGGGAAAGTTTGTTGGCTCTTCTGTAGAAAGTCCTTTAACTTTAGTTAGTTTGAGGAGCGGCTTCAGGAGCTTTCTCCTCTGCGAGGACCACTCCTCCACAATACCTTCGTCCACCTTCAACAGTGCATCACCTTGAGGGGAGGGGGCTTTCTTTTTTTTTGCCCGAGAGGGGAGTGGGAATAGGAGAAGGGGAGGAGAGGGTGTTACAGGCATCTGTTTTTTTAAAGGGATCAAATTAAAGGTTGGGGACTGGGGAAGCTTTGCGCGGGGAAGAAGAAGGTAGGCTTCTAGCTTTATCGGCATACGTGTGCCTGACCGGAGAGACCGGTACAGACGCGCACTTGTCCCTATATTTCCTTCTTTCGGAGCTCCTGCTCCTCCTTCTTCTGCTTTTTTATGCCGTCCTGTTGCTCATCTTCCGCCTCTCTTCCGCGCTTCAGGGATGACGCTCTCCCTACCTCCATTGGTTCCCCCACATCCTTTTTCGGGGAGAGGGCTCTTTCCTTCCCTTGTTTGGTGGGTGATTTTATGGGAGTAGGTTCCTTTTTGTTTTGGGGTGTTTTGGCAGGTGTTTTGACAGGCGATGGAGCCTTGACCGGCACCTTGGCCGGAGAAGGCGTTTTGCTTTCCTCGCCACCACCTGTGCAATCACCCTCCTTGCCGGCTGCCGGAGCTGGTGCTGGTGAGCTGGCTTAACTGCTTCTTTCACAGGTTGCTGTTGTTTGGCTGGTTGGGCCTTTGGGGGCGGATTCTTAGTCGGACACGTTTTAGCGACATGTTCCGCCGCCCAGACCCAACAGCACGGCTTCCTGCCTTCCACGATGACAAAGATGTTGCGGCCCCTGCAGGTAAGGACGTTGGGTATTTTATCAATGTTCTCCTTTGACCAAGTCGCCTGCAGGACCATGTACCAGTGATAAACCCGGCCTTCGACCGCAGCGAGGAGACCGCGGCTACTTTTCCCATAATTAGCAAAGAAAGCGCCCACGTGGTCTTCTGCAATGTCCATAGGGACGCCATGCAGTGTTATTTTGACCTTACGGGCACCCATGTACTCAGTCAGGAACTGGAGAGTTTTTGTCTCCAGCACCAATCCGACCATACGCTTAGCCTCTTCAGGGGTGCCCAGCAGGACGTCCCATGTGGCATTGCTCCTCCTCGCCACGGCCCTAGCCTTGATGTTCAGTGCCTTGATAGCATCTTCAAATGTGTCTCTTGGCACTCCGATCATCTTGTGAGTTTTGATATCTTTAGTTATCAAAGTAATGATCCTTTTCTCTATTTCCGCCAACTGGTCCGGCACTGAGACTAGCTCTGTGCCTTTGATATATTCCTCGTACTTGGCCTTCATCTTTTCATAATAATCTTCATTTTTTTCGGTAATTTTCCCCCTGTCCACCCAGAGGTAGATGGTTTGGGGGATCCAGGAATGGCACTGCGGCCAGTGGATCCTGCTGCTGATTCTTCTACTGGTACTAGTAAGGAGGTGACTCCCGTGGCGGTAGCTGCCAGTCACCCTCCTTCCCTCCACCGAGGCCGTGGTGGGAGGAACGATCCTCACTGGCCCATCTGTGGCCATAGCCACAAAGTGGCCGAACACCAGACAACTAATTCCCCGGTGTTTCGCGCTGAAAAGCACTACTTTACGCAAGCCCGAGCTATAGCTCGGGCCGGAAATCAGTGTGTGCCAAGATACAAAGTCACTACTAATATCACGTAGGAACAAAAACAGAACTTTGCACTTACAACCACAACCCACAAAACAAAAGTCAGTAGGAAATGGCTGGTACTTATTTATTTGACAAAGGGTACAAATTCTGGCACAAGGCCAACAAATGGGAGGGGAACAAAAACTTGGGTTGGTCTTCCGTAACTATCTTATACCTAGCTAATCCGATTCACGACCCATACATACGTTACAATTTTCTCATTCACCATAAAATTTTGTCCATCAACACTCATACCTATCAAGCACCAAAATACCACAAAATCATACCGAGGCCTAAAAAACACCCCAAATGTACATAAAAATTTCTGATTTTTACAATATATACAATATCTTACAAAAATAAATTTAAAACTTTATTCATGAAATGACATGATGGGGAGGGGGAATGAAGAAACAAAAAACCCCAAAACAAAACACAATTTCAAATGAATATATATACACAATGTTAGTAAGACTTAAACACACCCACATAATTAAAGAGGCCACTGTATTCTGCCTTAAAGGACAAAATCAAGCAGCTCTCTTTCTGAGGAATGGAGAAGCAGGGGGCAAAAATAAATTGGACTGGAGAATGTATAAGGCTGACCCAGCCGAGAGTGAAAACAAGGACAAAATAATGTGGACAATGGGAATCTCGAACTGGATCATAACAAAAGCAATGGAGCCGGAACAGGCCAGGACAAACACATTCACTCACATTAACTAGGCACAAAGAACTTCTACCTTAACCACGGGCGGGGTTCAAGGAATCCACCCCCGATGCAATAGCAGATCTAAAAGAGAAAATCAAGACTAGCCCCGGTCACGCGAACCAGGCTCGCCGCATATACCCACCTTTCGCTGAACTCTGTCGGGTGCAGCCGTTCCGTTCAGTTCTAATCTTAATTTTGAGCTGGTGCTCAAAATATCGGATTAGATCCTGATCCGAAAGACGACCGCCCCGCAAGACTTCCTCCAGACGCGTCATCCAAATCACCATTCTAGCCGTGGCCAGTAGCGACAGAAACACCATCAACCACTCAGAGTACGGAGGCGACACATTGTCCACAGCGTATGCGCGATCAATGAGCACAAGCTCCCGCAGCGATACGAGCAGTCAACTCGCCGACACGCGCCCACAACGGGCAACGCGCGAACAATGGAAGAAGGCGTGCGCAGACGTCTCCTTAATTCCAAGGACGCAACGTTCACAATCTGGCAAATCCGCCGGGCCCATTGCGAAACGCTTGTCATTGAGAGACAAACCATTCCGAGCCAATCGCGGGTCAGAGAAAACTCAAGTTGTTGAGCCAATCCGCACCTGGCGCCCAAGACCAATGAGAGCGATACTCCTCTCTCGACATACCGAGCTTACTCCACAGTTCATCCTTCACGGCGCCCTCCACTAATCCCCGATAGAAGATTCTCCTAGGCCGTGAAAGGTCACTGGACCATGGAATGGCCCGAAGGGCCGTCCAGACATTCGAGCAGGAATTTCGGCCGCCCCCAAGGCCTATTGCTAGTCCTCAGGAGCGGGGGAGTGATAGTGAAACTGAGGAACATATCCCTCACTACCCCCGCAAGCAACCGATCTTCCTCCAACGCGCGCCTGAGGAATGCCAACCTCGAAGCAGGCACACGTGGCTCCTCAGAGTGTGGCATCCCCAGACCCACTCTTGACACGGACGGAGGCAGCAGACTCCTTTGTCGACCATGTGTTTGCGTCCTCTCCAAAGACGGGAGAATAGCAAACGCTCGAGCCTGCTCTCATGATCGTCACGAGGGAAGTACAGACAGCCGGTAAAGGATTCTGGAAAGAGGTATGTATTACACACACTCCGCCAGACCCTTCACGGAGAGACTCCGTCGACGCCAAATCT
Organism: Ascarosepion bandense; assembly: GCA_037127315.1. NCBI lineage: Eukaryota > Metazoa > Mollusca > Cephalopoda > Sepiida > Sepiidae > Ascarosepion > Ascarosepion bandense. The sequence continues at coordinate 20,116 of JBBBDQ010009431.1, forward strand.
CGACCGACGCGCCGACCTTTGCCTGTACTTCTGACCGTTTTTCTCAACTGTAAGTCCGGACCGAACCAAACTCCGAGGAGCTTGACCGGCCCGTCCGTCCAGTCGAAGGGCCCCGGGAGGGAAACACCCTTCAGGCACCTAACCGCAAGCCGGACGACTTGTCGCGGTTAATTCTGGCCCTGTTACCTGTTCGTACCGTTCAAGCGCCTTCTGTACCGCCCTTATGTCCCTGCGGGAGGACACAAAGTCGTTACGTCATCGGCGTACGCGGAGAGCACTGGCTCAGCTCCTCCAGGGACAGCAATTCCCGCGGGACAGGACTGCGCGCCTCGTCCCTTAGCCGGCGAAGGAGGAGGCTCCAACGCCAGGACGTAAAGGAGAGGCGACAGTGGACAACCCTGTCGGACCGACCTAGACAGCGCGAAAGCGTGACAACACTACGTTCACCTGTACCACAGCCTTGGGGGAGCGATACAGAAGGCTAATCCAGCGGCTGAAGTCGGGTTTGAATCCGGCGGCCTGCAGGTTGGCAGCCGGTAGCCATGGTCAATCCTATCAAATGCCTTGGACTGATCAGAATTGATCAGCGCGGCCTCTTCGTCGTCTTCTACACCTCTACGATCGTGCGGATCAAGTGCAGGTTGCTCTGAATTGTTCGTCCCTTCTAGAACAAGTCTGATCCAGTTCCAACAGAGACTCGGCAACTAGCTGCAAGCGATTCGTCAGGATCTTGGCCAAATCTTTAACTCTGTGTTTAGCAGAGTTATGGGCCTGTAATCATCTAATCCCGCAACCTTCTTGCCTTTTCCCAACAGCGTGATCACGCCCCTGGTGATCCGACCGGGGATGGACCCCTGCCAGAAACCAGTGGTTGAACACGACAGTCAAGAGCGGGACAAAAAGGTGCGACATCCTCAAGTACAATTCATAGGGCAAACCATCCAAACCTGGCGACTTGCCGCCGCGGTCTTCTTCAGCCGCGTAGACTTCGTCCTCCGTAATCTCACTTCGCAGCTAGCCGCTTCAGCCGGCAAGAGCCGAGAAGTCAGCCAAATAGCTGCGAAACTCCTCGTCACGGAGACCGAACTCCTTGGTAAACCGGTGTTCGAAATGCTGCCGGAACGCCTCGCACATGTCGTCAGTGGACCTAAGGAGATGTCCCTCCGGGTCGCGCACCTCTCGAATGTACCGATCGCCGGCCCGACGAATTTCTTCCTTGCGCAGTTCTGCGCCCATGTTCACAGCTTCGGAAGACATCTTGCTTAACTTAGCTCTAATTACCTGACCCATATAGCGCTCGCTAGTCGTGCGCCTCAGGGCCTCCCTGGCTAAGGCTATCTCTAGGGGATCCCCACCAGCCTCCGCCCGGGCGAAATTAGCACTAAGTGTCTTTGCCTCCGCAGCCTTATCTAGTTTGAGCCGCTGGCTATATTTGGTGGCGAAAGACCTAATGGAGTCCTTAAGGTTAACCCACCACTTATTCCCAATGACTCGCCCAATTAACGCCCGCTGAACTAGTCTTGTCAGCTGGTCACGAAAGTCCCGCCTGTCCAGTAAGGACTGATTGAACTTCCAATAACCAGCCAACCTAGGCCTAAAGTCTAACACCACACGGGCACAAACGAGTTTGTGGTCCGTGTAGCCTAGCCAGTGGAACGTTGGACATTCTAAGAAGTCTATGTCGGCCACTCTCACTAACATCCTATCCAGGTACGCAGATACCCGGGTAGAAGGCCAATTAAGCGCCCACGTCCACATACTTCCATCCGGATGATCGACCCGGTATCTATCGACGAGATCAAATTCGTCGATCAGATCAACCAGGCTACGATCATCATTCCTCCCGCTAGCGCCCCTTCCTCTATCCCATTTGGGGTTAGGATGGCATTCCAGTCCCCAACTAAGATTAGCCGTGTTGAATGCACCATAAAGGGCTCCAACAGCCGAAAGAAAGAGACGCGGCATCACCTTGCTTATTGGGCGCATAAACCGCAATCAACCGGAACGACTTGCTTTTCACTGCAATATCGGCCACGATCAGCCGGCCCTCGGCACCGACATGGACAAGGTCAACCTTCGCGTCCAGGGTCTGCTTGACCAGCAAAGAAACACCTCTGGCTTGCCGGCTCCCATATGCTGAATAGACGACAAAGTCGTTAGACAGCACACAAGAGTCGACTTCGCAAACAAAGTGAGTCTCTTGGATCGCGGCCACATCCACGCCGAAGGACAAGAGGTCACGAGCCAGGCGAGCCGCCTTACCCCGATCCCTCAGGCCCTTCGCATTCAAGCTGGCTATCTTAATAGACATCTTTTAAACCTGAAACGAAAAAACAAAGAAACATGCAACAAGGCTCTAGTCGCATACAGGTAGAAATCTCGGGCAGAGGGGACCCCGACGGACTGTCCTAGGGACCCTGTACCAATGTCGGACGTAATCCGCCCGTCTAGGACAATCCCGCCGACGTCGGTGGGATATGTTAATTTTACCACCCTATATAAGCATGGGTGGAGAATAACCGGGAACCTCTGAACAATTTTTGTTTTTTTGAGCTCAGGTGTGTTCATGGTGACCATCCTTATTTTAGGATAGTGTAATTTGGCCTCTTCAATATGGTCCCAGACCCTCAGGTTACCCCCGGTGTTTCTAACGAGGGTAATTATTCCTGAGGCCTGGGGAAAGTTTGTTGGCTCTTCTGTAGAAAGTCCTTTAACTTTAGTTAGTTTGAGGAGCGGCTTCAGGAGCTTTCTCCTCTGCAGAGACCACTCCTCCACAATACCTTCGTCCACCTTCAACAGTGCATCACCTTGAGGGAGGGCTTTCTTTTTTGCCCGAGAGGGAGTGGGAATAGGAGAAGGGGAGGGAGAGGGTGTTACAGGCATCTGTTTTTTTAAAGGGATCAAATTAAAGGTTGGGGACTGGGAAGCTTTGCGCGGGGAAGAGGTAGGCTTCTAGCTTTATCGGCATACGCTGTGCCTGACCGGAGAGACCGGTACAGACGCGCACTTGTCCCTATATTTCCTTCTTTCGGAGCTCCTGCTCCTCTTCTGCTTTTTATGCCGTCCTGTTGCTCATCTTCCGCCTCTCTTCCGCGCTTCAGGGATGACGCTCTCCCTACCTCCATTTAGTTCCCCCACATCCTTTTTCGGGAGAGGGCTCTTTCTTCCCTTGTTTGGTGGGTGATTTTATTTGGGAGTAGGTTCCTTTTGTTTTGGGGGTGTTTTGGCGGTGTTTTGACAGGCGATGGAGCCTTGACCAGCACCTTGGCCGGAGAAGGCGTTTTTGCTTTTTCCTCGCCACCACCTGCCAATCACCCTCCTTGCCGGCTGCCGGAGCTGGTGCTGGTGGGCTTGGCTTAGCTGCTTCTTCCACAGGTGCTGTTGTTTGGCTGGTTGGGCCTTTGGGAGCGGATTCTTAGTCGGACACGTTTTAGCGACATGTTCCGCCGCCCCACGGACAACAGCACGGCTTCTGCAACCTTCCACGATGACAGATGTTGCCGGCCCCTGCAGGTAAGGACGTTGGGTATTTTATCAATGTTCTCCTTTGACAGAGTCGCCTGCAGGACCATGTCACCAGTGATAAACCCGGCCTTCGACCGCAGCGAGGAGACCGCGGCTACTTTTTCCATAATTAGCAAAGAAAGCGCCCGTGGTCTTCTGCAATGTCCATAGGGACGCCATGCAGTGTTATTTTGACCTTACGGGCACCCATATTGCTCAGTCAGGAACTGGAGAGTTTTTGTCTCCAGCACCAATCCGACCATACGCTTAGCCTCTTCGGGGGTGCCCAGCAGGACGTCCCATATGGCATTGCTCCTCCTCGCCACGGCCCTAGCCTTGATGTTCAGTGCCTTGATAGCATCTTCAAATGTGTCTCTTGGCACTCCGATCATCTTGTGAGTTTTGATATCTTTAGTTATCAAAGTAATGATCCTTTTCTCTATTTCCGCCAACTGGTCCGGCACTGAGACTAGCTCTGTGCTGATATTCTCGTACTTGGCCTTCATCTTTTCTGTATTCTTCATTTTCGGTAATTTTCCCCCTGTCCACCCAGAGGTAGATGGTTTGGGGATCCAGGAGCTGGCACTGCAGCCGGTACGGGTCCTGCTGCTGATTCTTCTGCACTGGTACTAGTAAGGAGGGTGACTCCCGTGGCGGTAGCTACCAGTCACCCTCCTTCCCTCCCACCGAGGCCGTGGTGGGAGGAACGATCTCTACTGGCCCATCTGTGGCCATAGCCACAAAGTGGCCGAACACCGGACAATAATTCCCCGGTGTTTCGCGCTGAAAAACACTACTTTACGCAAGCCCGAGCTATAAACTCGGGCCGGAAATCAGTGTGTCCAAGATACAAAGTGCTACTAATATCACGTAGGAACAAAGCAGAACTTTGCACTTACAACCACAACCCACGAAACAAAAGTCAGTAGGAAATGGCTGGTACTGATTGTTATGCGAAAGTACAAATTCTGGCACAAGGCCAAACAATGGGGAGGGGGAACAAAAACTTGGGTTGGTCTTCCGTAACTATCTTATACCTAGCTAATCCGATTCACGACCCATACATACGTTACAATTTTCTCATTCACCATAAAAATTTGTCCATCAACCCTCATACCTATCAAGCACCAAACACACAGTAACATACCAGGGACCTAAAAACGCCCCAAATGTACATAAAAATTTGTTTATTTACAATATTTACAATAGTGTACAAAAATAAATTTAAAACTTTATTCATGAAATGACATGATGGAAGGGGGAATGAAGAAACAAAAAATCCCCAAAACAAAAACAATTTCAAATGAATATATATACACAATGTTAGTAAGACCCAAACACACCCACATAATTAAAGAGGCCACTGTATTCTGCCTTAAAAGACAAAATCAAGCAGCTCTTCAAGGGGAATGGAGAAGCAGGGGGCAAAAAAAATAAATTGGACTGGAGAATGTATAAGGCTGACCCAGCCGAGAGTGAAAACGGGACAAAATAATACTTGGACAATGGGAATCTCGAACTGGATCATAACAAAAGCAATGGAGCCGGGAACAGGCTAGGACAAACACATTCACTCCCATTAACTAGGTACAAAAAGACTTCTTACCTTAACCACGGGAGGGTTCCAAAGGAATCCACCCTGATGCAACTAGCAGATCTAAAAGAAAAATCAAGGCTAGCCCCGGTCACGCGAACCAGGCTCGCCGCATATACCCACCTTTCGCTGAACTCTGTCGGGTGCAGCCGTTTTCGTCTGTTTATTCCACTTTGAGCTGGTGCTCAAAAATATTCGATTAGATCCTGATCCGAAAGACGACCGCCCCCGCAAGACTCTCCAGACGCGTCATCCAAATCACCATTCTAGCCGTGGCCAGTAGCGACAGAAACACCATCCGCTTCACTCCAGAGTACGGGGGCGACACATTGTCCACAGCGTATGCGCGATCAATGAGCACAAGCTCCCGCGGCGTGATACGGCGGTGTCAACTCGCCGACACGCGCGCCCACAACGGGCGAACGCGCGAACAGTGGAAGAAGGCGTGTGCAGACGTCTCCTTAATTCCAAGGACGCAACGTTCACAATCTGGCAAATCCGCCAGGCCCATTGCGAAACGCTTGTCGTTGAGAGACAAACCATTCCGAGCCAATCGCCAGGTCAGAGAAAATCCCAGAGTTGTTGAGCCAATCCGCACCTGGCGCCCAAGACCAATGAGAGCGATACTCCTCTTCTCTCGACATGCCGAGCTTACTCCACAGTTCATCCTTCACGTGCTCCCTCCACTAATCCCCGATAGAAGACTCTCCTAGGCCGTGAAAGGTCACTGGACCATGGAATGGCCCGAAGGCCGTCAGACATTCGAGCAGGAATTTCGGTCGCCCCCAAGGCCTATTGTTGTCCCTCAGGAGCGGGGGAGTGATAGTGAGGCTAGGGAACATGTCCCCACTACCCCCGCAAGCAACCGATCTTCCTCCAACGCGCGCTCCGAGGAATGCCAACCTCGAAGCGAGCACGTGGCTCCTCAAGTGTGGCATCCCCAGACCCCCTTGACACGGACGGAGGCAACAGACTCCTTTGTCGACCATGTGTTTGCGTCCTCTCCAAAGACAGGGAGAATAAGCAAAACGCTCGAGCGCCTTCTCATGATCGTCACAAAGGGGGAAGTACAGACAGCCGGTAAAGGATTCTGGGAAAGAGGTATGTATTACACACCTCCACCAGACCCTTCACGGAGAGACTCTGTCGACGCCAAATCTCGACCGACGCGCCGACCTTTGCCTGTATTTCTGACCAGTTTTTCTCCAACTGTAAGTCCGACCGAACCAAACTCCGAGGAGCTTGACCGGCCTGTCCGTCCAGTCGAAGGGCCCCGGAGGGAAACACCCTTCCAGGCACCTAACCGCAAGCCGGACGACTTGTCGCGGTTAATTCTGGCCCCTGTTACCTGTTCGTACCGTTCAAGCTGCCTTCTGTACCGCCCTTGCGTCCCTGCGGGAGGACACAAAGGTCGTTACGTCATCGGCGTACGCGGAAACCCTGGCTCGACTCCACCAGGGACCTTGA
>JBBBDQ010009432.1:0-17132 GCA_037127315.1 Ascarosepion bandense
TTCCACGCAGGACCGGACTGCGTCTCGTCCCTTGGCGGCGAAGGAGAGGCTCAACGCCAGGACGTAAAGGAGAGGCGACAGTGGACAGCTGTCGGACCGACCTAGACAGCGCGAAAGCGCCCGACAGCTTCCCGTTTCACCTGTACCACAGCCTTGGGAGCGATACAGAAGGCTAATCAGCGAGCTGAAGTCGGGTTTGAATCCGGCGGCCTGCAGGACAGCAGCCAGGTAGCCATGGTCAATCCTATCAAATGCCTTGGACTGATCCAAATTGATCAGCGCGGCCTCTTCGTCGTCTTCTACACCCTCTACGATCGTGCGGATCAAGTGCAGGTTGCTCTGAATTGTTCGTCCCTTCACAGAACAAGTCTGATCCGGTTCCAACAGAGACTCGGCAACTAGCTGCAAGCGATTCATTAGGATCTTGGCCAAAATCTTTAACTCTGTGTTTAGCAGAAGTTGTGGGCCTATAATCGTCTAATCCCCGCCCAACCTTTACACCTTTTCCCAACAGCGTGATCACGCCCCTGGTGATCCGACCGGGGATGGACCCCTGCCGAAACCAGTGGTTGAACACGACAGTCAAGAGCGGGACAAAAAGGTACGACATCCTCAAGTACAATTAATAGGGCAAACATCCAAACCTGGCGACTTGCCACTGCCGGTCTTCTTCCAAAGCCGCGTAGACTTCGTCCTCCGTAATCTCCCCTTCGCAGCTAGCCACTTCAGCCGGCAAAAGCCGAGGAAAGTCCAGCCAAATAGCTGCGAAACTCCTCGTCACGGAGACCAGGCTCTGTTAAACCGGTGTTCGAAATGCTGCCGGAACGCCTCGCACATGTCGTCGGTGGACCGAAGGAGATGCCCCTCCGTGTCGCGCACTTCTCGAGACGCACCGATCGCCGGCCCGACGAATTTCTTCCTTGCGCAGTTCTGCGCCCATATTCCACAGCTTCGGAAGACATCTTGCTTAGCTTTAGCTCTAATTACCTGACCCATATAGCGCTCGCTAGTCGTGCGCCTCGGGGCCTCACCCTAGCTAAGGCTATCTCTAGGGGATCCCCACCAGCCTCCGCCCGAGCGAAATTAGCACTAAGTGTCTTTGCCTCCGCAACCTTATCTAGTTTGAGCCGCTGGCTATGTTTGGTGGCGAAAGACCTAATGGAGTCCTTAGGGATTAACCACCACTTATTCCAATGACTCGCCCAATTAACGCCGCTGAACGGGTTGTCAGCTGGTCACGAAAGTCCGCCTGTCCAGTAAGGACCCAGTTGAACTTCCAATAACCAATAACCCTGGGCTAAAGTCTAACACCACACGGTACAAACGGTTGTGGTCCGTGTAGCCTAGCCAGTGGAACGTTGGACATTCTAAGAAGTCTATGTCGGCCTCTCCCTGTATCTATCCGGGTACGCGAATGCCCGGGTAGAAGGCCAATTAGCGCCACGTCCACATACTCCCATCCGGATGATCGACCCGGTATCTATCGACGAGACCAAATTCGTCGATCAGATCAACCAGGCTACGATCATCATTCCTCCGCTAGCGCCCCTTCCTCTATCCCATTTGGGGGTTAGGATGGCATTCCAGTCCCCAACTAAGATTAGCCGTGTTGAATGCACCATAAAGGGCTCCAACAGCCGAAAGAAAGAGACACGCTCACCTTGCTTATTGGGCGCATAAACCGCAATCAACCGGAACGACTTGCTTTTCACTGCAATATCGGCCACGATCAGCCGGCCCTCGGCACCGACATGGACAAGGTCAACCTTCGCGTCCAGGGTACGCTTGACCAGCAAAGAAACACCTCTGGCTTGCCGGCTCCCATATGCTGAATAGACGACAAAGTCGTTAGACAGCACACAAGAAGTCGACTTCGCAAACAAAGTGAGTCTCTTGGATCGCGGCCACATCCACGCCGAAGGACAAGAGGTCACGAAGCAGGCGAGCCGCCTTACCCCGATCCCTCAGGCCCTTCGCATTCAAGCTGGCTATCTTAATAGACATCTTTTAAACCTGAAACGAAAAAACAAAGAAACATGCAACAAGGCTCTAGTCGCATACGGGGTAGAAATCTCGGGCGGAGGGGACCCCGACGAGACTGTCCTAGGACCCTGTACCAATGTCGGACGTAATCCGCCCGTCTGGGACAATCCCGCCGACGTCGGTGGGGTATGTTAGTTTTACCACCCTATATAAGCATGGGTGGAGAATAACCCGGGAACCTCCCCGAACAATTTTTGCCCATTTTTTTGAGCTCGGGTGTGTTCATGGTGACCATCCTTATTTTAGGATAGTGTGGGTGGCCTCTTCAATATGGTCCCAGACCCTCAGGTTACCCCCGGTGTTTCTAACGAGGTAATTATTCCTGGGAGCCTGGGGAAGAGGGATTTGTTGGCTCTTCTGTAGAAAGTCCTTTAACTTTAGTTAGTTTGAGGAGCGGCTTCAGGGACTTTCTCCTCTGCGAGGACCACTCCCCTCCCCAATACCTTCGTCCACCTTCAACAGTGCATCACCTTGAGAGAGGGCTTTCTTTTTTTTTTGCCCGAGAGGAAGTGGGAATAGAGAAGGGGAGGAAGGTGTTACGGGCATCTGTTTTTTTAAAGGGATCAAATTAAAGGTTGGGGACTGGGAAGCTTTGCGCGGGGAAGAAGGTGAGCTTCTAGCTTTTATCCCCGGCATACGTGTGCCTGACCGGAGAGACCGGTACAGACGCGCACTTGTCCCTATATTTCCTTCTTTCCAGGCTCACTGCTCCTCCTTCTGCTTTTATGCCGTCCTGTTGCTCATCTTCCGCCTCTCTTCCGCGCTTCAGGGATGACGCTCTCCCTACCTCCATTGGTTCCCCGCATCCTTTTTCAGGGAGAGGCTCTTTCCTTCCCTTGTTTGGTGGGTGATTTTATGGGAGTAGGTTCCTTTTGTTTTGGGGGTGTTTTGGCAGGTGTTTTGACAGGCGATGGAGCCTTGACCGGCACCTTGGCCGGAAAGGCGTTTTTGCTTTTTTCCTCGCCACCACCTGCCAATCTGCCCTCCTTGCCGGCTGCCGGAGCTGGTGCTGGTGGGCTTGGCTTAGCTGCTTCTTTCACAGGTTGCTGTTGTTTGGCTGGTTGGGCCTTTGGGGGCGGATTCTTAGTCGGACACGTTTTAGCGACATGTTCCGCCGCCCCAGACCCAACAGCACGGCTTCCTGCCTTCCACGATAACAAAGATGTTGCGGCCCTGCAGGTGCAGGACATTGGGTATTTTATCAATGTTCTCCTTTGACAAAGTCGCCTGCAGGACCATGTCACCAGTGATAAACCGGCCTTCGACCGCAGCGAGAGACCGCGGCTACTTTTCCATAATTAGCAAAGAAAGCGCCCACATTGGTCTTCTGCAATGTCCATAGGGACGCCATGCAGTGTTATTTTGACCTTACGGGCACCCATGTACTCAGTCAGGAACTGGAGAGTTTTTGTCTCCAGCACCAATCCGACCACTTGTACCAGCCTCTTCGAGGGTGCCCAGCAGGACGTCCCATATGGCATTGCTCCTCCTCGCCACGGCCCTAGCCTTGATGTTCAGTGCCTTGATAGCATCTTCAAATGTGTCTCTTGGCACTCCAGTCATCTTGTGAGTTTTGATATCTTTAGTTATCAAAGTATTGAATCCTTTCTCTCTTTATAGCGGTCGGCACTGAGACTAGCTCTGTGCCTTTGATATATTCCTCGTACTTGGCCTTCATCTTTTCATAATAGTCTTCATTTTTTTCGGTAATTTTCCCCCTGTCCACCCAGGTAGATGGTTTGGGATCCAGGGCTGGCACTGCAGCCGGTACGGTCCTGCTGCTGATTCTTCTACTGGTACTAGTAGGGAGGGTGACTCCGTGGCGGTAGCTGCCAGTCACCCTCCCTTCCCTCCCACCGAGGCCGTGGTGGGAGGAACGATCTCTACTGGCCCATCTGTGGCCATAGCCGCAAAGTGGCGGGAACACCGGACAACTAATTCCCGGTGTTTGCTATGAAAAGCACTACTTTACGCAAGCCCGAGCTATAAGCTCGGGCCGGAAATCGGTGTGTCCAAGATACCAGGAGTACTACTAATATCATAGGAACAAAGCAGAACTTTGCACTTTAGCCACAACCCACAAAACAAAAGTCAGTAGGAAATGGCTGGTACTTATTTATTTGACAAAAAGTACAAATTCTGGCACAAGGCCAACAAATGGGAGGGAACAAAAACTTGGGTTGGTCTTCCGTAACTATCTTATGCCTAGCTAATCGATTCACGACCCATACATACGTTACAATTTTCTCATTCACCATAAAATTTGTCCATCAACACTCATACCTATCAAGCACCAAAATACCACAAAATCATACCAGGGACTAAGAAACACCCCAAATGTACATAAGAGCTGATTTTTACAACAACACAATATCTTACAAAAATAAATTTAAAACTTTATTCATGAAATGACATGATGGGGAGAAATGAAGAAACAAAAAACCCCAAAACAAAACACAATTTTCAAATGAATATATATACACAATGTTAGTGAACCCAAACACACCCACATAATTAAAGAGCCCACTGTATTCTGCCTTAAAAAAGGACAAAATCAAACGCGTCTCTTTCGGGGAATGGAGAAGCAGGGGCAAAAATAAATTGGACTGGAGAATGTATAAGGCAGTAGCCGAGAGTGAAAACAGGACAAAATAATACTTGGACAATGGGAATCAGGCCTGGATCATAACAAAAGCAATGGAGCCGGGAACAGGCCAGGACAAACACATTCACTCACATTAACTAGGCACAAAAAGAACTTCTACCTTAACCACGGGCAGGGTTCAAAGGAATCCACCCCGATGCAACTAGCAGATCTAAAAAGAGAAAATCAAGGCTAGCCCCGGTCACGCGAACCGGGCTCGCCATATACCACCTTTCGCTGAACTCTGTCGGGTGCAGCCGTTTCCGTTCAGTTCTAATCTTAATTTGAGCTGGTGCTCAAATATCGGATTAGATCCTGATCGAAGAACGACCGCCCCGCAAGACTGCTCCAGACGCGTGTCCAAATCACCATTCTAGCCGTGGCCAGTAGCGACAGAAACACCATCCGCTTCCTCCAGAGTACGGGGGCGACACATTGTCCACAGCGTATGCGCGATCAATGAGCACAAGCGACTCCCGCGGCGCGATGCGAGCAGTCAACTCGCCGACACGCGCGCACACAACGGGCGAACGCGCGAACAATGGAAGAAGGCGTGCGCAGACGTCTCCTTAATTCCAAGGACGCAACGTTCACAATCTGGCAAATCCGCCAGGCCCATTGCGAAACGCTTGTCATTGAGAGACAAACCATTCCGAGCCAATCGCCAGGTCGAGAAAACTCGCCGAGATTTGTTGAGCCAATCCGCGCCTTCCAGAGACCAATGAGAGCGATACTCCTCTCTCGACATGCCGGCTTACTCCGGTTCATCCTTCACGGCGCCCTCCACCCTAATCCCCGATAGAAGATTCTCCTAGGCCGTGAAAGGTCGCTGGACCGTGGAATGGCCCGAAGGGCCGTCAGACATTCGAGCAGGAATTTCGGCCGCCCCCAAGGCAGCCATAGTCCTCAGGAGCGGGGAGTGATAGTGAGAGAAGCTAGGGAACATGTCCCTCACTACTTACCCGCAAGCAACCGATCTTCCTCCAACGCGCGCCTGAGGAATGTAACCTCGAAAGCGACGTGGCTCCTCGAGTGTGGCATCCCCAAGGCCCTTGACACGGACGGAGGCAGCAGACTCCTTTGTCGACCATGTGTTTACGCGTCCTCTCCAAAGACAGGAGAATAGCAAACGCTCGAGCGCCTTCTCATGATCGTCACAAAGGGGAAGTACAGACAGCCAGTAAGGATTCTGGAAGAGGTATGTATTACACACCTCCGCCAGACCCTTCACGGAGAGACTCCGTCGACGCCAAATCTCGACCGACGCGCCAAACCTTTGCCTGTACTTCGACCAGTTTTTCTCCAACTGTAAGTCCGGACCGAACCAAACTCCGAGGAGCTTGACCGGCCCGGGTAAGTCAGTCGAAGGGCCCCGGGAGAAACACCCTTCCAGGCACCTAACCGCAAGCCGGACGACTTGTCGCGGTTAATTCTGGCCTGTTACCTGTTCGTACCGTTCAAGCGCCTTCTGTACCGCCCTTATGTCCCTGCGGGAGGACACAAAAGGTCGTTACGTCATCGGCGTACGCGGAAACCCTGGCTCGAGCTCCTCGGGACAGCAATTCCACGCAGGACCCGGACTGCACGCCTCGTCCCTTAGCCGGCGAAGAGGGCTCAACGCCAGGACGTAAAGGAGAGGCTGACAGTGGACAACCCTGTCGGACCGACCTGAGCAGCGCAGCGCCCGACAACTTCCCGTTCACCTGTACCACAGCCTTGAGAGCGATACAGAAGGCTAATCCAGCGGCTGAAGTCGGGTTTGAATCCGGCGGCCTGCAGGACAGCAGCCAGGTAGCCATGGTCAATCCTATCAAATGCCTTGGACTGATCCAAATTCGTCAGCGCGGCCTCTTCGTCGTCTTCTACACCCTCTACGATCGTGCGGATCAAGTGCAGGTTGCTCTGAATTGTTCGTCCCTTCACAGAACAAGTCTGGTCAGTTCCAACAGAGACTCGGCAACTAGCTGCAAGCGATTCGTCAGGATCTTGGCCAAAATCTTTCGCTCTGTGTTTAGCAGAGTTATGGGCCTGTAATCATCTAATCCCCACTTAACCTTCTTGCCTTTTCCCAACAGCGTGATCACGCCCCTGGTGATCCGACCGGGGATGGACCCCTGCCGAAACAGTGGTTGAACGACGGTCGACGGGACAAAAAGGTGCGACATCCTCAAGTACAATTCATAGGGCAAACCAGCCAAACCTGGCGACTAGCCACTGCGGTCTTCTTCAAAGCCGCGTAGACTTCGTCCTCCGTAATCTCCCTTCGCAGCTAGCCGCTTCAGCCGGCAAGAGCCGGGAAAGTCAGCCAAATAGCTGCGAAACTCCTCGTCACGGAGACCAGGCTCGCTTGGTAAACCGGTGTTCAAAATGCTGCCAGAACGCCTCGCACATGTCGTCAGTGGACCTAAGGGAATGCATCCCTCCGGAGTCGCGCACCTCTCGAATGTACCGATCGTAAGCCCGACGAATTTCTTCCTTGCGCAGTTCTGCGCCCATGTTGCCAGCTTCCGGAAGACATCTTGCTTAACTTAGCTCTAATTACCTGACCCATATAGCGCTCGCTAGTCGTGCGCCTCAGGGCCTCCTGGCTAAAGGCTGTGCTCTCTGAGGATCCCCACAACCTCCGCCAGGCGAAATTAGCACTAAGTGTCTTTGCCTCCGCAACCTGTCTAGTTTGAGCCGCTACGCTATGTTGGTGGCAAAGGGCCTAATGAAGTCCCTTAAGGTTAACCCACCGCTTATTCCCAATGACTCGCCCAATTAACGCCCGCTGAACTAGTCTTGTCAGCTGGTCACGAGAGTCCCGCCTGTCCAGTAAGGACTGATTGAACTTCCAATAACCAGCCAACCTAGGCCTAAAGTCTAACACCACACGGGCACAAACGAGTTTGTGGTCCGTGTGGCCTAGCCGGTGGAACGTTGGACATTCTAAGAAGTCTGTATATCCCCGGCCACTCTCACTAACATCCTATCCAGGTACGCAGATACCCGGGTAGAAGGCCAATTAAGCGCCCACGTCCACATACTCCCATCCGGATGATCGACCCAGTATATCGGCGAGACCAAATTCGTCGATCAGATCGCTCAGGCTACGATCATCATTCCTCCACTGCTTGCCCCTTCCTCTATCCCGTTGCAGAGTTGGGATAGCATTTCAGTCCCCAACTAGATTAGCCGTGTTGAATGCACCATAAAGAGCAACAGCCGAAAAGAAAAGAGACACGCTCACCTTGCTTATTGGGCGCATAAACCACAATCAACCGGAACGACTTGCTTTTCACTGCAATATCGGCCACGATCAACCGACCCTCGGCACCGACATGAACAAGGTCAACCTTCGCGTCCGGGGTACGCTTGACCAGCAAAGAAACACCTCTGGCTTGCCAAAACATACTGAATAGACGACAAAGTCGTTAGACAGCACACAAGAGTCGACTTCGCAAACAAGTGAGTCTCTTGGATCGCGGCCACATCCACGCCGAAGGACAAGAGGTCACGAAGCAGGCCGAGCCGCCTTACCCAATCCCTCAGGCCCTTCGCATTCAAGCTGGCTATCTTAATAGACATCTTTTAAACCTGAAACGAAAAAACAAAGAAACATGCAACAAGGCTCTAGTCGCATACGGGGTAGAAATCTCGGGCAGAGGGGACCCCGACGGACTGTCCTAGGGACCCTGTACCAATGTCGGACGTAATCCGCCCGTCTAGGACAATCCCGCCGACGTCGGTGGGATATGTTAGTTTTACCACCCTATGTAAAGCATGGGTGGAGAATAACCGGGAACCTCCCCGAACAATTTTTGCCCATTTTTGGGCTCAGGTGTGTTCATAGTGACCATCCTTATTTTTGGATAGTGTAATTTGGCCTCTTCAGCCTGGTCCCAGACCCTCCAGGTTACCCCGGTGTTTCTAACGAGGGTAATTATTCCTGGGGCCTGGGGAAAGTTTGTTGGCTCTTCTGTAGAAAGTCCTTTAACTTTAGTTAGTTTGAGGAGCGGCTTGGGGCTTTCTCCTCTGCGAGGACCACTCCTCCACAATACCTTCGTCCACCTTCAACAGTGCATCACCTTGAGGGAGGGCTTTCTTTTTTGCCCGAGAGGAGTGGGAATAGGAGAAGGGGAGGGGTGTTACAGGCATCTGTTTTTTTAAAGGGATCAAATTAAAGGTTGGGGACTGGGAAGCTTTGCGCGAGAGAAGGTAGGCTTCGCTTGTCGGCATACGTGTGCCTGACCGGAGAGACCGGTACAGACGCGCACTTGTCCCTATATTTCCTTCTTTCGGAGCTCCTGCTCCTCCTTCTCTTTTATGCCGTCCTGTTGCTCATCTTCCGCCTCTCTTCGCGCTTCGGGGATGACGCTCTCCCTACCTCCATTGGTTCCCACACCTCGCTTTTTTAGGGAAAGGGGCTCTTTCCTTCCCTTGTTTGGTGGGTGATTTTATGGGAGTAGGTTCCTTTTGTTTTAGGGGTGTTTTGGCAGGTGTTTTGACAGGCGATGGAGCCTTGACCGGCACCTTGGCGGAGAGAGCGTTTTTGCTTTCCTCGCACACCTGCAATCACCCTCCTTGCCGGCTGCCGGAGCTGGTGCTGGTGGGCTTGGCTTAGCTGCTTCTTTCACAGGTTGCTGTTGTTTGGCTGGTTGGGCCTTTAGGGGCGGATTCTTGGTCGGACACGTTTTAGCGACATGTTCCGCCACACAGACCCAACAGCACGACCCTTGCCTTCCACGATGACAAAGATGTTGCGGCCCTGCAGGTAAGGACGTTGGAGTATTTTATCAATGCTCCTTTGGCTGCAGAGTCGCCTGCAGGACCATGTCACCAGTGATAAACCCGGCCTTCGACCGCAGCGAGGAGACCGCGGCTACTTTTCCATAATTAGCAAAGAAAGCGCCCACGTGGTCTTCTGCAATGTCCATGGGGACGCCATGCGGTGTTATTTTGACCTTACGGGCACCCATGTACTCAGTCAGGAACTGGAGGTTTTTGTCTCCAGCACCAATCCGACCATACGCTTAGCCTCTTCAGGGGTGCCCAGCAGGACGTCCCATATGTAGTTGCTCTCCTCGCCACGGCCCTAGCCTTGATGTTGGTCTGTGATAGCATCTTCAAATGTGTCTCTTGGCACTCCGATCATCTTGTGAGTTTTTGATATCTTTAGTTATCAAAGTAATGATCCTTTTTCTCTATTTCCGCCAACTGGTCCAGCACTGAGACTAGCTCTGTGCCTTTGATATATTCCTCGTACTTGGCCTTCATCTTTTCATAATAGTCTTCATTTTTTCGGTAATTTTTCCCCCTGTCCATGAGGTAGATGGTTTGGGGGGATCCAGGGCTAGCACTGCAACCGGTACGGGTCCTGCTGCTGATTCTTCTGGTACTAGTAAGGAGGGTGACTCCCGTGGCGGTAGCTGCCAGTCACCCTCCTTCCCTCCCACCGGGGCCGTGGTGGGAGGAACGATCTCTACTGGCCCATCTGTGGCCATGGCCACAAAGTGGCCGAACACCGAACAACTAATTCCCGGTGTTTCGCTGAAAAAGCACTACTTTACGCAAAACGAGCTATAAACTCGGGCCGGAAATCGGTGTGTCCAAGATACAAAGTCACTACTAATATCACGTAGGAACAAAAGCAGAACTTTTACTTACAACCACAACCCACAAAACAAAAGTCAGTAAGAAATGGCTGGTACTGATTTATTTGCAATAAATTACAAATTCTGTAACAAGGCCAACAAATGGGAGGGGGAACAAAAACTTGGGTTGGTCTTCCTTAACTATCTTATACCTAGCTAATCAGATTCGACCCATACATACGTTACAATTTTCTCCATTCACCATAAAAGTTGTCCATCAACACTCATACTATCAAGCACCAAAATACCATAAAAATCATACCGGGGACCTAAAAAACACCCCAAATGTACATAAAAATTTCTGATTTTTACAATATATACAATATCTTACAAAAATAATTTAAAACTTTATTCATAGAAATGACATGATGGGGAGGGGAATGAAGAAACAAAAAACCCCAAAACAAAAAACAATTTCAAATGAATATATATACATGGGTTAGTAAGACCCAAACACACCCACATAATTAAAGAGGCCACTGTATTCTGCCTTAAAGACAAAATCAAACAGCTCTCTATCTAAGGGGAATGGAGCAGCGAGGCAAAAATAAATTGGACTGGAGAATATATAAGGCTGACCCAGCCGAGAGTGAAAACGGGACAAAATAACAATGGACAATGGAATCTCGAACTGGATCATAACAAAGTAAAGGAGCCGGGAACAGGCTAGGACAAACACATTCACTCACATTAACTAGGCACAAAGACTTCTTACCTTAACCACAGGAAGTTTCCAAAATCCACCCGATGCAACTAACAGATCTAAAAGAGAAAATCAAGGCTAGCCCCGGTCACACAGACAAGGCTCGCCGCATATATACCCACCTTTCGCTGAACTCTGTCAGGTGCAGCCGTTTTCGTTCAGTTCTAATCTTAATTTTTAGAGCTGGTGCTCAAAATATCGGATGAATCCTGATCCGAAGACGGCCGCCCCGCAAGACTTCCTCCAGACGCGTCATCCAAATCACCATTCTAGCCGTGGCCAGTAGCGACAGAAACACCATCCTTCCTCCAGAGTACGGGGCGACACATTGTCCACAGCGTATGCGCGATCAATGAGCACAAGCTCCCGCGGCGCGAATACGAGCAGTCAACTCGCCAACGCGCCCACAACGGGCGAACGCGCGAACAATGGAAGAAGGCGTGCGCAGACGTCTCCTTAATTCCAAGGACATAACGTTCACAATCTGGCAAATCCGCCAGGCCCATTGCGAAACGCTTGTCGTTGAGAGACAAGCCATTCGAGCCAATCGCCAGGTCAGAGAAAACTCAGAGTTGTTGTTCGTCACACCTGGCGCCCAAGACCAATGAGAGCGATACTCCTCTCTCGACGTATGACTTACTCCACAGTTCATCCTTCACGGCGCCCTCCCACCTAATCCCCGATAGGAAGATTCTCCTAGGCCGTGAAAGGTGCTTGGACCATGGAATAGCCCGAAGGGCAATCGAACCCATTCGAGCAGGAATTTCGGTCGCCCCCCAAGGCCTATTGCTAGTCCTTAGGAGCGGGGGAGTGATAGTGAGGCTAGGGGAACATATCTCACTACCCCGCAAGCAACCGATCTTCCTCCAGCATGCGCCTGAGAGATGCCAACTCGAAGCGAGCACGTGGCTCCTCAAGTGTGGCATCCCCAGACTGTGACACGGACGGAGGCAACAGACTCCTTTGTCGACCATGTGTTTACGTCCTCTCCAAAGACGGAGAATAGCAAACGCTCGAGCGCCTTCTCGCAGTCGTCACAAAGGGGAAGTACAGACGGCCAGTAAAAGTTCTGGGAAAGAGGTATGTGTACACCTCCGCCAGACCCTTCACGGAGAGACTCCGTCGACGCCAAATCTCGACCGACACTTTTCACGACCTTTGCCTGTACTTCAGCCAGTTTTCTCCAACTGTAAGTCCGGACCGAACCAAACTCGGGGAGCTTGACCGGCCCGTCCGTCCAGTCGAAGGGCCCGGGAGAAACGCGCACGCTTCGGAGCACCTAACCGCAAGCCGGACGACTTGTCGCAGTTAATTCTGGCCCCTGTTACCTGTTCGTACCGTTCGACGCCTTCTGCCGCCCTTATGTTCACACTGCGGGAGGACTACGAGTCATTTACGTCATCGTAATGCGCGGAAACTGGCTCGAACTCCTGAAGACAGCAATTCCACGCAGGACCGGACTGCGTCGTCCTTAGCCGGCGAAGGCTCAACGCCAGGACGTAAAAGGAGAAGCGACAGTGGACAACCCTGTCGGACCGACCTGAACGGCGCAGCGCCCGACAGCTTCCGTTCACCTGTACCACAGCCTTGGGGGAGCGATACAGAAAGGCTAATCCAGCGGCTGAAGTCGGGTTTGAATCCGGCGGCCTGCAGGACAGCAGCCAGGTAGCCATGGTCAATCCTATCAAATGCCTTGGACTGATCCAAATTGATCAGCGCGGCCTCTTCGTCGTCTTCTACACCCTCTACGATCGTGCGAATCAGAATTGGGTTATCTCTGAATTGTTCGTCCCTTCACCAAGTTTCGATCTGATCCGGTTCAACAGAGACTCGGCAACCAGCTGCAAGCGATTCGTCAGGATCTTAACCAAAATCTTTAACTCTGTGTTTAGCAGAGTTATGGGCCTGTAATCATCTAATCCCCGCCCAACCTTCTTGCCTTTTCCCAACAGCGTGATCACGCCCCTGGTGATCCGACCGGGATGGACCCCTGCCGAAACCGGTGGTTGAACGCGACAGTCAGGCAGGACAAAAAGGTGCGACATCCTCAAGTACAATTCATAGACCAAACCATCCAAACCTGGCGACTTGCCACTGCCGGTCTTCTTCAAAGCCGCGTAGACTTCTACGTCCTCCGTAATCTCCTTCGCAGCTAGCGCTTCAGCCGGCAAAAGCCCGGGAAAGTCAGCCAAATAGCTGCGAAACTCCTCGTCACAGGAGACCAGGCTCCTTGGTAAACCGGTGTTCGAAATGCTGCCGGAACGCCTCGTGTCGTCAGTGGACCTAAGGAGATGTCCCTCCGGGTCGCGCACCTCTCGAATGTACCGATCGCCGGCCGTGAATTTCTTCTTGCGCAGTTCTGCGCCCGTAACTACAACCGGAAGACATCTTCCAGCAACAGCCTAATTACCTGACCCATATAGCGCTCGCTAGTCGTGCGCCTCCAGGGCCTCACCAGCTAAGGCTATCTCGAGGGGATCCCCACCAGCCTCCGCCCGGGCGAAATTAGCACTAAGTGTCTTTGCCTCCGCAGCCTTATCTAGTTTGAGCCGCTGGCTATGTTTGGTGGCGAAAGACCTAATGGAGTCCTTAAGGTTAACCCACCACTTATTCCCAATGACTACTTAATTAACGCCCGCTGAACTGGTTTGTCAGCTGGTCACGAAAATCCCCGCCTGTCCAGTGAGACTGATTGAACTTCCAATAACCAGCCAACCTAGGCCTAAAGTCTAACACCACACGGGCACAAGCAGAGTTTGTGGTCCGTGTGGCCTAGCCAGTGGAACGTTGGACATTCTAAGAAGTCTATGTCGGCCACTCTCGCTAACATCCTATCCAGGTACGCAGATACCCGGGTAGAAGGCCAATTAAGCGCCCACGTCCACATACTCCCATCCGGATGATCGACCCGGTATCTATCGACGAGACCAAATTCGTCGATCAGCACGTTAACCAGGCTACGATCATCATTCCTCCCTTCAACGCCTCCTCTATCCCATTTGGGGGTTAGGATGGCATTCCAGTCCCCAACTAAGATTAGCCGTGTTGAATGCACCATAAAGGGCTCCAACAGCCGAAAAGACACGCTCACCTTGCTTATTGGGCGCATAAGCCACCGTCAATGGAACGACTTGCTTTTCACTGCAATATCGGCCACGATCAGCCGGCCCTCGGCACCGACATGGACAAGGTCAACCTTCGCGTCCAGGGTACGCTTGACCAACAAAGAAACACCTCTGGCTTGCCGGCTCCCATATGCTGAATAGACGACAAAGTCGTTAGACAGCACACAAGAGTCGACTTCGCAAACAAAGTGAGTCTCTTGGATCGCGGCCACATCCACGCCGAAGGACAAGAGGTCACGAGCAAGGCAAAACACCCAAATCCCTCGAGCCCTTCGCATTCAAGCTGGCTATCTTAATGAACATCTTTTAAACCTGAAACGAAAAAACAAAGACATACCTTGACACTAGTCGCATCACGGGGAAGAAATCTCGGGCAGAGGGGACCCCGACGGACTGTCTAGGGACCCTGTACCAATGTCGGACGTAATCCGCCCGTCTGGACTAGTCCCGCCGACGTCGGTGGGGTATGTTAGTTTTGCCACCCTATATAAGCATGGGTGGAGAATAACCAAGAACCTCCCCGAACAATTTTTTGCCCATTTTTTGAGCTCAGGTGTGTTCATAGTGACCATCCTTATTTTAGGATAGTGTAATTTGGCCTCTTCAATATGGTCCCAGACCCTCAGGTTACCCCCGGTGTTTCTAACGAGGCCAATTGCTATGGGGCCTGGGAAAGTTTGTTGGCTCTTCTGTAGAAAGTCCTTTAACTTTAGTTAGTTTGAGGAGCGGCTTCCAGGGCTTTCTCCTCTGCGAGGACCACTCCTCCACAATACCTTCGTCCACCTTCAACAGTGCATCACCTTGAGGGAAGGCTTTCTTTTGCCCGAGAGGGAGTGAGGAACTCGAGGAGGAGAAGGAGGAGAGGGTGTACGAGCATCTGTTTTTAAAAGGATCAAATTAAAGGTTGGGGGTTAGGGAAGCTTTGCGGGGAAGAAGGTAGGCTTCTAGCTTTATCGGCATACGTGTGCCTGACCGGAAGACCGGTACAGACGCGCATGTCCTATATTTCCTTCTTTCAGAACTCCTGTCACTCCTTCTGCTTTTATGCCGTCCTGTTGCTCATCTTCCGCTCTCTTCCGCGCTTCAGGGATGACGCTCTCCTACCTCCATTGGTTCCCCCACATCCTTTTAGGGGAGAGGGCTCTTTTCGGCTTCCCTTGTTTGGTGGGTGATTTGTGGGAGTAGGTTCCTTTTGTTTTTGGGGGTGTTTTGGCAGGTGTTTTGACAGGCGATGGAGCCTTGACCGGCACCTTGGCCGGAGAAGGCGTTTTTGCTTTTTCCTCGCCACCACCTGCCAATCACCCTCCTTGCCATGGCTGCCGGAGCTGGTGCTGGTAGGCTTAGCTTAGCTGCTTCTGCAGGTTGCTGTTGTTTGGCTGGTTGGGCCTTTGGGGGCGGATTCTTAGTCGGACACGTTTTAGCGACGTGTTCGCCGCCCCACAGACCCAACAGCACGGCTTCCTGCGGCTTCGATGACAAAATGTTGCGGCCCCTGCAGGTAAGGACGTTGGGTATTTTATCAATGTTCTCCTTTGACAGAGTCGCCTGCAGGACCATGTCACCAGTGATAAACCCGGCCTTCGACCGCAGCGAGGAGACCGCGGCTACTTTCCATAATTAGCAAAGAAAGCGCCCACGTGGTCTTCTGCAATGTCCATAGGGACGCCATGCAGTGTTATTTTGACCTTACGGGCACCCATGTACTCGGTCAGGAACTGGAGAGTTTTGTCTCAGCACCAATCCGACCACACGCTTAGCCTCTTCGGGGGTGCCCAGCAGGACGTCCCATATGGCATTGCTCCTCCTCGCCACGGCCCTAGCCTTGATGTTCAGTGCCTTGATAGCATCTTCAAATGTGTCTCTTGGCACTCCGATCATCTTGTGAGTTTTGATATCTTTAGTTATCAAAGTAATGATCCCTTTTCTCTATTTCCTCCAACTGGTCCGGCACTGAGACTAGCTCTGTGCCTTTGATATATTCCTCGTACTTGGCCTTCATCTTTTCATAATAGTCTTCATTTTTTCGGTAATTTTCCCCCTGTCCACAGAGGTAGATGGTTTGGGGGATCCAGGCTTCTTTTGCAACCGGTACAGGTCCTGCTGCTGATTCTTCTACTGGTACTAGTAAGGAGGGTGACTCCGTGGCGGTAGCTGCAGAGTGCCCTCCTTCCCTCCCACCGAGGCCGTGGTGGGAGGAACGATCTCTACTGGCCCATCTGTGGCCATAGCCACAAAGTGGCCGAACACCGGACAACTAATTCCCGGTGTTTCGCGCTGAAAAAGCACTACTTTACGCAAGCTGACTATAAACTCCGGGCCGGAAATCGGTGTGTCCAAAATACAAAGTCACTACTAATATCACGTAGGAACAAAAGCAGAACTTTGCACTTACAACCACAACCCACAAAACAAAAGTCAGTAGGAAATGGCTGGTACTTATTTATTTGACAAAAAGTACAAATTCTGGCACAAGGCCAACAAATGGGAGAACAAAAACTTGGGTTGGTCTTCCGTAACTATCTTATACTAGCTAATCCGATTCACGACCCATACATACGTTACAATTTTTCTCATTACCATAAAATTTTGTCCATCAACACTCATACCTATCGAAACTGCCAAAAACCACAAAATCATACCAGGGACCTAAAAACACCCCAAATGTACACAGGCTGATTTTTACAAACCAACACAATATCTTACAAAAATAAATTTAAAACTTTATTCATGAAATGACGCATGATGGGGAGGGGAATATGAAGAAACAAAAAACCCCAAAACAAAAACCTATTTCAAATGAATATATATACACAATGTTAGTAGGAACAAACACACCCACATAGTCAAAAGAGCCACTGTATTCTGCCTTAAAAGGACAAAATCAAGCAGCTCTCTTTTTCAGGGGAATGGAGAAGCAGGAGGCAAAAAATAAATTGGACTGGAGAATGTATAAAATGACCCAACCGAAAGTGAAAACAGGGAAC
>JBBBDQ010009441.1:0-21765 GCA_037127315.1 Ascarosepion bandense
GTGAGGCTGAGGAACATGTCCCCTCACCACGCAACCAACCGATCTTCCTCCAACGCGCGCCTGAGGACCAACCTCGAAGCGAGCACGTGGCTCCTCAGAAGTGTGGCATCCCAGACCCCCTTGACACGGACTGGGCAACAGACTCCTTTGTCGACCATGTGTTTGAAGTCTCCAAGAACCAGGAGAATAGCAAACGCTCGAGCGCCTTCTCATGATCGTCACAAAGTACGAACAGCCGGTAAAGGATTCTGCAGGAAAGGGTATGTATTACACACCTCGCCCAGACCCTTCACGGAGAGACTCCGTCGACGCCCAAATCTCGACCGACGCGCCGACCTTTGCCTGTACTTCTGACCAGTTTTCTCCCGGCACGTAAGTCCGGACCGAACCAAACTCCGGTGACCGGCCGTACCGTCCAGTCGAAGGGCCCCGGGGAGGAAACACCCTTCCAGGCACCTAACCGCAAGCCGGACGACTTGTCGCGGTTAATTCTGGCCCCCGTTACCTGTTCGTACCGTTCAAGCGCCTTCTGTACCGCCCTTATGTCCCTGCGGGAGGACACAAAGGTCGTTACGTCATCGGCGTACCGCGGAAACCCTGACAAACCCACCGGGGACAGCAATTCCACGCAGGACCGGACTGCACGTCTCGTCCCTTAGCCGGCGAGAAGGAGGGGCTCCAACGCCAGGACGTAAAGGAGAGGCGACAGTGGACAACCTGACGGACCGACCTAGACAGCGCGAAAGCGCCCGACAGCTTCCCGTTCACCTGTACCACAGCCTTGGGGAGCGATACAGAGGCTAATCCAGCGGCTGAAGTCGGGTTTGAATCCGGCGGCCTGCAGGACAGCAGCCAGGTAGCCATGGTCAATCCTATCAAATGCCTTGGACTTCGTCCAATTGATCAGCGCGGCCTCTTCGTCGTCTTCTACACCCTCTACGATCGTGCGAATCAAGTGCAGTTTGCTCTGAATTGTTCGTCCCTTCACAGAACAAGTCCTGATCCGGTTCCAACAGAGACTCGGCAACTAGCTGCAAGCGATTCGTCAGGATCTTGGCCAAAATCTTTAACTCTGTGTTTAGCGAGTTATGGGCCTGTAATCATCCTAATCCCCGCCCAACCTTCTTGCCTTTCCCAACAGCGTGATCACGCCCCTGGTGATCCGACCGGGGAGGATGGACCCTGCCGAAACCAATTGGTTGAACACGACAGTCAAAGAGCGGGACAAAGGGTCTGACATCCTCAAGTACAATTCGCAGGAACCAAACCATCCAAACCTGGCGACTTGCTGCCGGTCTTCTTCAAAGCCGCGTAGACTTCCGTCCTCCGTAATCTCCCCTTGCGGCTAGCCGCTTCAGCCGGCAAAAGCCGAGGAAAGTCAGCCAAATATGCGAAACTCCTCGTCACGGAGACCAGGCTCCTTGGTAAACCGGTGTTCGAAATGCCGGAACGCCTCGCATGTCGTCCAGTGGACCGAGAGATGCCCTCCGGGTCGCTTTCCCTTCTCCGAATGTACCGATCGCCGGCCCGACGAATTTCTTCCTTGCGCAGTTCTGCGCCCATGATACAACTTCGGAAGACATCTTGCTTAACAGCTCTAGTACCTGGCCCATATAGCGCTCGCTCGCGTCGTGCGCCTCGGAGGCCTCCCTAGCTAAGGCTATCTCTAGGGGATCCCCACCAGCCTCCGCCCGGGCAGGGAAATTAGCACTAAGTGTCTTTGCCTCCCTGTGCCTCTAGTTTGAGCCGCTGGCTATGTTGAGTGGCGAAAGACCCTAATGGAGTCCTTAAGATTTTAACCCACCACTTATTCCCAATGACTCGCCCAATTAACGCCGCTGAACTAGTTTTGTCAGCTGGTCACGAAAGTCCCGCCTGTCCAGTAAGGACTGATTGAACTTCCAATAACCATTGTAGGCCTAAAGTCTAACACCACACAGGCACAAACGAGTTTGTGGTCGTGTAGCCTAGCCAGTGGAACGTTGGACATTCTGAAGTCTATGTCGGCCACTCTCACTAACATCCTATCCAGGTGCAGATACCCGGGTAGAAGGCCAATTAAGCGCCCACGTCCGCCACTCCCATCGGATGATCGACCCACGGTATCTATCGACGAGACCAAATTCGTCGATCGAGATCAATGGCCTACGATCATCATTCCTCCCGCTAGCGCCCCCTCCCTCTATCCCATTTGGGGTTAGGATGGCATTCCAGTCCCCAATAAGATTAGCCGTGTTGAATGCACACCATGAGCTCCAACAGCCGAAAGAAAAGGAACACGCTCACCTTGCTTATTGGGCGCATAAACCACAATCCAGCCCGGAACAATTGCTTTTCACTGCAATATCGGCCACGATCAGCCCGGCCCTCGCACCGACATGGACAAGGTCAACCTTCGCGTCCAGGGTACGCTTGACCAGCAAAGAAACACCTCTGGCTTGCCGGCTCCCATATGTAAGATAGACGACAAAGTCGTTAGACAGCACACAAGAGTCGACTTCGCAAACAAAGTGAGTCTCTTGGATCGCGGCCCATCCACGCCGAAGGACGAGGTCACGAAGCAGGCGAGCCGCCTTACCCCATTCCCTCAGGCCCTTCGCATTCAAGCTGGCTATCTTAGCTAGACATCTTTGAGTTCCTGAAAAAGAAAAAACAAAGACATGCAACAAAGGCACTGGTCGCATACGGGAAGAAATCTCGGGGCAGAGGGGACCCCGACGGACTGTCCTGGTAGGGACCCTGTACCAATGTCGGACGTCCGCCCGTCTAGGACAATCCCGCCGACGTCGGTGGGGTATGTTGGATTTTACCACCCTATATAAGCATGGGTGGAGAATAACGGGAGAACCTCCCCGAACAATTTTGCCCATTTTTTGAGCTCAGGTGTGTTCTTAAGTGACCATCCTTATTTTACAGGATAGTGTAATTTGGCCTCTTCAATATGGTCCCAGACCCTCAGATTTACCCCGGTGTTTCTAACGAGGGTAATTATTCCTGGGGCCTGGGGAAAGTTTGTTGGCTCTTCTGTAGAAAGTCCCTTTAACTTTAGTTAGTTTGAGAGCAGCTTCAGGAGCTTTCTCTGTGAGACCACTCCTCCACAATACCTTCGTCCACCTTCAACAGTGCATGCCTTGAGGGAGAAGCTTTCTTTGCCCGAGAGGAGTGGGGAATAGGAGAGGGGAGGAGAGGGTGTTACGGGCATCTGTTTTTTTAAAGGGATCAAATTAAAAGGTTGGGGACTGGGAAGCTTTGCGCGGGGAAGAAGGTAGGCTTCTAGCTTTATCGGCATGCCGTGCCTATTGGAGAACCGGTACAGACGCTGCACTTGTCCCTATATTTCCTTCTTCTGAGCTCCTGCTCCTCCTTCTGCTTTTATGCCGTCCTGTTGCTCATCTTCCGCCTCTCTTCCGCGCTTCGGGATGACGCTCTCCCTACCTCCATTGGTTCCCCCATCCTTTTTTAGGGAGAAGGGCTCTTTCCTTCCCTTGTTTGGTGGTGATTTTATGGGAGTAGGTTCCTTTTGTTTTGGGGGTGTTTTGGCAGGTGTTTTGACGAGCGATGGAGCTGACCAGCACCTTGGCCCGGAGAGGCGTTTTGCTTTTCCTCGCCACCACCTGCCAATCACCCTCCTTGCCAACTGCACCGGAGCTGGTGCTGGTAGGCTTGAGCAGCTGCTTCTTTCACAGGTTGCTGTTGTTTGGCTGGTTGGGCCTTTGGGGGCGGATTCTTAGTGGACACGTTTTAGCGACTATGTTCCGCCGCCCCACAGACCCAACAGCACGGCTTCCTGCCTTCCACGATGACAAAGATGTTGCGGCCCCTGCAGGTAAGGACGTTTGGGTATTTTATCAATGTTCTCCTTTTGACAGAGTCATACACAGGACCATGTCACCAGTGATAAACCCGGCCTTCGACCGCGGCGGACAAGCTTTACTTTTCCATAAGTGAAAAGCGCCTACGTGATCTTCTGCAATGTCCGCCGGGGACGCCATGCAGTGGCCCATTTTTGACCTTACGGGCACCCATGTACTCAGTCAGGAACTGGAAGTTTTTGTCTCCAGCACCAATCCGACCATGCAGCCTCTTCGGGGGTGCCAGCAGGACGTCCCATATGGCATTGCTCCTCCTCGCCACGGCCCTAGCCTTGATGTTCAGTACCTTGATAGCATCTTCAAATGTGTCTCTTGGCACTCCCGATCATCTTAACGAGTTTTGATATCTTTAGTTATCAAAGTAATGATCTTTTCTCTATTTCCGCCAACTGATTAGGCACTGAGACTAGCTCATTGCCTTTTGATATATTCCTCCGTACTTGGCCTTCATCTTTTCATAATAGTCTTCATTTTTTTCGGTAATTTTTCCCCCTGTCCACCCAGAGGTAGATGGTTTGGGGGATCCGAATGGCACTGCAGCCACGGTACGGGTCCTGCTGCTGATTCTTCTACTGAGTACTAGTAAGGAGGGTGACTCCCGTGGCGGTAGCTGCCAGTCCCGCCCTCCTTCCCCTCCACCGAGGCGTGGTGGGAGGAACGATCTCTACTGGCCCATCTGTGGCCATGGCCACAAAGTGGCCGAACACCGGACAACTAATTCCCGGTGTTTCGCGCTGAAAACACTACTTTACGCAAGCCCAGGCTGCCGACTCGGGCCGGAAATCAGTGTGTCCAAGATACAAAGTCACTACTAATATCACGTAGGAACAAAAGCAGAACTTTGCACTTACAACCACAACCCACAAAACAAAAAGTCAATGAGAAGTAAAACGGTACTTATTTATTTAAGAAAAAGTACATAAATTCTGGCACAAGGCCAACAAATGGGAGGGGGAACAAAAACTTGGGTTGGTCTTCCGTAACTATCTTATACCTAGCTAATCAGATTCACGACCCATACATACGTTACAATTTTCTCATTCACCATAAAAATTTGTCCATCAACACTCATACCTATCAAGCACCAAAATACCGCAAAATCATACCAGGGACCTAAAAACACCCCAAATGTACATAAAAATTTCTGATTTTTACAATATATACAATATCTTACAAAAATAAATTTAAAACTTTATTCATGAAATGACATGATGGGGAGGGGGAATGAAGAAACAAAAAACCCCAAAACAAAAAACAATTTCAAATGAATATATATACACAATGTTAGTAAGACCCAAACACACCCACATAATTAAAGAGGCCACTGTATTCTGCCTTAAAAAAGAACAAAATCAAGCAGCTCTCTTTCTAAGGGGAATGGATAAGCAGGGGGCAAAAATAAATTGGACTGGAGAATGTATAAGGCTGACCCAGCCGAGAGTGAAAACGGGACAAAATAATACTTGGACAATGGGAATCTCGAACTGGATCATAACAAAAGCAATGAAGCCGGGAACAGGCCAGGACAAACACATTCACTCACATTAACTAGGCACAAAAGAGACTTCTACCTTACCTTAACCACGGGCGGGGTTCCAAAGGAATCCACCCCGATGCAACTAGCAGATCTAAAAGAGAAAATCAAGGCTAGCCCCGGTCACGCGAACCAGGCTCGCTGCATATACCACTCTTTTCGCCGAACTCTGTCGGGTGCAGTCGTTTCCGTTCAGTTTCAATCTTAATTTTGAGCTGGTGCTCAAAATATCGGATTAGATCTGATCCGAAAGACGACCTCCCCGCAAGACTTCTCTCCAGCGTCATCCAAATCACCATTCCCCAGCGTAATAGCGACAGAAACACCATCCGCTTCACTCCAGAGTACGGGGCGACACATTGTCCACAGCGTATGCGCGATCAATGAGCACAAGCTCCCGCGGCGCGATACGAGCAGTCAACTCGCTTACACGGCGCCTGCCAACGGGCGAACGCGCGAACAATGGAAGAAGGCGTGCGCAGACGTCTCCTTAATCTCCAAGGACGCAACGTTCACAATCTGGCAAATCCGCCAGCTCCAGCTGGTGAACCGCTTGTCGTTGAGAGACAAACCATTCCGAGCCAATCGCCAGGCTGGTGAAAAACTCCAGAGTTGTTGAGCCAATCCGGCAATTCCGGCGCCCAAGACCAATGAGAGCGATACCCTCTCTCGACATGCCGAGCTTACTCCACAGTTCATCCTTCACGTAGCTCACCAATCCCCGATAGAAGACCTCCTAGGCCGTGAAAGGTCACTGGACCATGAATGGCCTGTGGCCACAATATTCGAGTGGTGAATTTCCGGCCGCCCCCAAGGCCTATTGCTAGTCCTTAGGAGCGGGGGAGCATAGTGAGGCCAGGGCCATGTCCCTCATCACTCCCCGCGCAACCGATCTTCTCCAAACGCGCGTTTGAGAATGCCAACCCTAGCGAGCACGTGGTTTCTCAAGTGTGGTACCCCCAGACCCCCTTGACACGGACGGAGGCAACAGACCTTTGTCGACCATGTGTTTGCGTCCTTCTCCAAAGACAGGAGAATAGCAAACGCTCGAGCGCCTTCTCGCGATCGTCACAAAGGGAAGTACAGACAGCCGGTAAAGGATTCTGGGAAAGAGGCGTATTACGCACTCGCTGTAGACCCTTCACGGAGAGACTTCCGCCGACGCCAACCGACCGACGCGCCGGGATCTTGCCTGTACTTCTGACCAAGCTTCCAACTGTAAGTCCGGACCGAACCAAACTTCCAGGAGCTTGACCAGTTCGTCCGTCCAGTCGAAGGGCCCCGGGAGGGAAACACCCTTCCAGGCACCTAACCGCAAGCCGGACGACTTGTCGCGGTTAATTCTGCCCTGTTACCTGTTCGTACCGTTCAAGCGCCTTCTGTACTGCCTTGCCCTGCGGGAGGACACAAAGGTCGTTACGTCATCGGCGTACGCGGAAACCCTGGCCCGAGCTCCACCAGGGACCTTGATTCCACGCAGGACCGGACTGCACGTCTCGTCCCTTAGCCGGCGAAGGAGAGGCTCCAACGCCAGGACGTAAAGGAGAGGCGACAGTGGACAACCCCGTCGGACCGACCCAGACAGCGCGAAAGCGCCCGGACAGCTTCCCGTTCACCCGTACCACAGCCTTGGGGGAGCGATACAGAAGGCTAATCCAGCGGCCGTCGGGTTTGAATCCGGCAGCCTGCAGGACAGCAGCCAGGTAGCCATGGTCAATCCCATCAAATGCCTTGGACTGAACGCAAACCGATCAGCGCGGCCTCTTCGTCGTCTTCGTTACACCCTTCACGATCGTGCGAATCAAGTGCAGGTTGCTCTGAATTGTTCGTCCCTTCACAGAACAAGTCTGATCCGGTTCCAACAGAGACTCGGCAACTAGCTGCAAGCGATTCGTCAGGATCTTGGCCAAAAATCTTTAACTCTGTGTTTAGCAGAGCGGCGGGCCCGTAATCATCTAATCTCCTGCCCAACCTTCTTGCCTTTTTCAACAGCGTGATCACGCCCCTGGTGATCCGACCGGGGATGGACCCCTGCCGAACCAGTGGTTGAACACGACAGTCAAGAGCGGGACAAAAAGGTGCGACATCCTCACATGAATTCAGGGCAAACCATCCAAACCCGGCGACTTGCCACTGCCGGTCTTTCAAAGCCGCGTAGACTTCGTCCTCTCGTAATCTCCCCTTCGCAGCTAGTTTCAGCCGGCAAAAGCCGGGGAAAGTCAGCCAAACAGCTGCGAAATCCCCCGTCACGAGACCAGGCCCTTATAAACCGGTGTTCGAAATGCCGCCGAACGCCTCGCACATGTCGTCGGTGGACCGCGATGTTCTCCGGTCGCGCACTCGAATGTACCGATCGCCGGCCCGACGAATTTCTTCTTGCGCAGTTCTGCGCCCATGTTCACAGCTTCGAAGACATCTTGTTTAATCCTAGCTCTAATTACCCGACCCATATAGCGCTCGCTAGTCGTACCCCAGGGCCTCCTGGCCAAGGCCATCTCTAGATCCCCACCAGCCTCCGCCCGGGCGAAATTAGCACCAAGTGTCTTTGCCTCCGCAGCCTTATTCCAGCTCGAGCTGCTGGCCATATTTGGGTGGCGAAAGACCCAATGGAGTCCTTAAGGTTAACCCACCACTTATTCCCAATGACCAGTCTAATTAACGCCCGCCGAACTAGTTTTGTCAGCTGGTCACGAAAGTCCCGCCTGTCCAGTGGGCGACCACTGAACTTCCAACAACCAGCCAACCTAGGCCTAAAGCCCAACACTACACGGGCACAAACGAGTTTGTGGTCCGTGTAGCTCTTAGCCAGTGGAACGTTGGACATTCTAAGAAGTCTATGTCGGCCACTCTCACTAACATCCTATCCAGGTACGTGGATACCCGGGTAGAAGGCTAATTAAGCGCCCACGTCCACATACTCTCATCCGGATGATCGACTCGGTATCTATCGACGAGACCAAATTCGTCGATCAGATCAACCAGGCTACGACCATCATTCCTTGGCCAGCGCCCTCCTCTATCCTATTTGGGGGTTAGGATGGTATTCCAGTCCCCAACTAAGATTAGCCGTGTTGAATGCACCATAAAGGGGCTCCAACAGCCGAAAGAAAGAGACACGCCCACCTTGTTTATTGGGCGCATAAACCACAATCAGCCGGAACAATTTGCTTTTCACCGTAATATCGGCCACGATCAGCCGGCCCTCGGCACCGACATGGACAAGGTCAACCTTCGCGTTCAGGGTACGCTTGACCAGCAAAGAAACACCTCTGGCTTGCCGGCTCCCATATACAATAGACGACAAAGTCGTTAGACAGCACACAAGAGTCGACTTCTGCAAACAAAGTGAGTCTCTTGATCGCGGTTGACATCCACGCCGAAGGACAAGAGGTCACGAAGCAGGCGAGCCGCCCACTTCGATCCCTCAGGCCCCTTCGCATTCAAGCTGGCTATCTTAACAGACATCTTTTAGTTCTGAAAAGAAAACAAAGAACATGCAACAAAGGCACTAGTCGCATACGGGGAAGAACCGGGCAGAGGGGACCTCGACGGACTGTCCTAGACCCTGTACCAACGTCGGACGTAATCCGCCCGTCTAGGACAATCCCGCCGACGTCGGTGGGTAATAGTTTTACCACCCCATATAAGCATGGGTGGAGAAATAACCGGAAACCTCCCTGAACAATTTTTGCCCATTTTTTTGAGCTCAGTGTGTTCAGTGACCATCCTTATTTTAGACAGTGTAATTTGGCCTCTACGCGGTCCCAGACCCCAGGGTTACCCCCGGTGTTTCTAACGAGGGTAATTATTCCTGGGGCCTGGGGAAAGTTTGTTGGCTCTTCTGTAGAAAGTCCCTTAACTTTAGTTAGTTTGAGGAGCGGCTTCAGGAGCTTTCCTCTCGCGAGACCACTCTCCCACAATACCCTTCAGTCCACCTTCAACAGTGCATCACCTGAGGGAGGGCTTTCTTTTTTTTTTTGCCCGAGAGGGAGTGGGAACAGGAGAAGGGGAGGGAGAGGGTGTTACAGGCATCTGTTTTTTTAAAGGGATCAAATTGCGTTTTGGGACTGGGAAGGCTTTTATGTGCGGGAAGAAGGTAGGCTTCTAGCTTTATCGGCATACGTGTGCCTGACCGGAGAGACCGGTACAGACGCACCTGTCCCTATATTTCTTCTTCGGAGCTCCTGCTCCTCCTTCTGCTTTTTATGCCGTCCCGTTGCCTACCTCCGCCCCTCCGCGCTCAGGGACACGCTCTCCCCACCCTCCATTGGTTCCCCCACATCCTTTTTAGGGGAGAGGGCTCTCTTTTCCTTCCTTGTTTGGTGGGTAAGGGATTTTATGGGAGTGTGTTCCTTGGTTTTGGGGTGTTTCGGCAGGTGTTTTGACAGGTATGATGGAGCCTTGACCGTGCACCTTGGCTGGAGAAGGCGTTTTTGCTTTTTTTTCCTCGCCACCACCTGCCAAATCACCCTCTTGCCGGCCGCCGGAGCTGGTGCTGGTGGGTCACGGCTGCTTCTTTCACAGGTTGCTGTTGCTCATTGGTTGGGCTTTGGGGGCGGATTCTCCTTAGTCGGACACGTTTTAGCGACATGTTCCGCCGCCCCACAGACCCAACAGCACGGCTTCCTGCCTTCCACGATGACAAAGATGTTGCGCTCCTGCAGGTAAGGACGTTGGGTATTTTTATCAATGTTCTCCTTTGACAGAGTCGCTCGCAGGACCATGTCACCAGTGATAAACCCGGCCTTCGACCGCAGCGTTAAGGAGACCGCGGCTACTTTTCCATAATTAGCAAAACAGTGCCTACGTGGTTCTCTGCAATGTCCATAGGGACGCTTGCAGTGTTATTTTGACCTTACGGGCACCCATGTACTCAGTCAGGAACTGGAGAGTTTTTGCCTCCAGCACCAATCCGACCATACATGCCATTTCGGGGTGCCCAGCAGGACGTCCCATATGGTATTGCTTCCTCCTCGCCACGGCCCCAGTTTTGATGTTCAGTGCCTTGACAGCATCTTCTGAAATGTGTCTTCGGCACTGATCATCTTGTGAGTTTTGACATCTTTAGTTATCAAAGTAATGATCCTTTTCTCTATTTCCGCCAACTGGTCCGGCACCGAGACCAGCCTGTGCCTTGATATATTCTCGTACTTGGCCTTCATCTTTTCATAATAGTCTTCATTTTTTTCGGTAATTTTTCCCCTGTCCACCCAGAGGTAGATGGTTTGGGGATCCAGGAGCTGGCACTGCAGCTGCACGGGTCCTTGCTGCTGGATTCTTCATCAGTACCAGTAAGGAGGGTGACCTCGTGGCGGTAGCTGCCAGTCACCTCTTCCCTCCCACCGAGGCCGTGGTGAGCATCTCTACTGGCTCATCTGTGGCCACAGCCACAGTGGCCGAACACCGGACAACCAATTCCCGGTGTTTCGCGTGCCGAAAAGCACTACTACGCAAGCCTGAGCTATAAACTCGGGCCGGAAATCAGTGTGTCCAAGATACAAAGTCACTACTAATATCACGTAGGAACAAAAGTAGAACTTTGCACTTACAACCACAACCTACAAAACAAAAGTCAGTAGGAAATGGCTGGTACTTATTTATTACGTAAAAGTATACAATTCTGCACAAGGCCACAATAAATGGGTGGAAACAAAAACTTGGGTTGGTCTTCCAAAATTATCTTATACCTAGCTAATCCGATTCACGACCCATACATACGTTACAATTTTTCATTCACCATAAAAATTTGTCCATCAACACCTATACCTATCAAGCACCAAAATACGCAGTAACATACCAGGGACCTAAAAACGCCCCAAATGTACATAAAAATTTGTTTATTTACAATATTTACAATAGTGTACAAAGATAAATTTAAAACTTTATTCATGAAATGACATGATGAGGAAGGGGAATGAAGAAACAAAAATCCCCAAAACAAAAACAATTTCAAAATGAATATATATACACAATGTTAGTAAGACCCAAACACACATAATTAAAGAGGCCACTGTATTCTACCCAAAGACAAAATCAAGCAACTCTCTACAAGAGATAAACGGGGAACAAAATAAATTGGACTGGAGAATATGAGCTGACCCAGCCGAGAATGAAAACAAGGACAAAATAACAATGGACAATGGGAATCTCGAACTGGATCATAACAAAAGTAATGGAGCCGGGAACAGGCTAGGACAAACACATTCACTCACATTAACTAGGCACAAAGACGTCTTACCTTAACCACGGGAGGGGTTCCAAAGGAATCCACGCCCCGATGCAACTAGCAGATCTAAAGAGAAAATCAAGGCTAGCCCCGGTCACGCGAACCAGGCTCGCCGCATATACCCACCTACGCTGAACTCTGTCGGGTGCAGCCGTTTTCGTTCAGTTCTAATCTTAATTTTGAGCTGGTGCTCAAATATCGGATTGAATCCTGATCCGAAAGACGACCGCCCCGCAAGACTTCCTCCAGACGCCCCGCGTCATCGAAATCTGCATTCTAACCGTGGCCGGTAGCGACTAAGAAACACCATCCGCTTCACTCCAGAGTACGGGGGCGACACATTGTCCACAGCGTATGCGCGATCAATAGAGCACAAGCTCCCCGCGGCGCGATGCAGGCAGTCAACTCGCCGACACGCGCCCACAACGGGCGAACGCGCGAACAATGGAAAAGGCGTACGCAGACGATATACGCTCAATTCCAAGGACGCAACGTTCACAATCTGGCAAATCCGCCGGGCCCATTGCGAAACGCTTGTCGTTGAGAGACAAACTTTCGAGCCAATCGCCCGGGTCGGAAAAGCTGAGTTGTTGAGCCAATCCGCACCTGGCGCCCAAGACTAATGAGAGCGATACTCCTCTCTCGACATGCCGAGCTTACTCCCACGGTTCATCCTTCACGGCGCCCTCCACTAATCCCCGATGAAGATTCTCCTAGGCCGTGAAAGGTCGCCTGGACCATGGAATGGCCCGAAGGGCCGTCAGACATTCGAGCAGGAATTTCGGTCACTTCCCAAGACTATTGCTAGTCCTTGGGAGCAGGGGAGTGATAGTGAGGCTAGGGAACATGTCCCTCACTACCCCACCAAGCAACCGATCTTCCTCCAACGCGCGCCTGAGAATGTAACCTGTTGAGCACGTGGCTCCTCAAGTGTGGCATCCCCAGACCCCTTGACACGGACGGAGGCGGCAGACTCCTTTGTCGACCATGTGTTTGCGTCCTCTCCAAGACAGAAGGAGGAGATAACTGACGCTCGAGCGCCTTCTCATGATCGTCACAAAGGGGAAGTACAGACAGCCGGTAAAGGATTCTGGGAAAGAGGTATGTATTACACACCTCCGCCAGACCCTTCACGGAGAGACTCCGTCGACGCCAAATCTCGACCGACGCGCCGACCTTTGCCTGTACTTCTGACCGGTTTTCTCCAACTGTAAGTCCGGACCGAACCAAACTCCGAGGGAGCTTGACCGGCCCGTCCGTCCAGTCGAAGGGCCCCGGGAGGGAAACACCCTTCAGGCACTAACCGCAAGCCGGACGACTTGTCGCGGTTAATTCTGGCCCCTGTTACCTGTTCGTACCGTTCAAGCGCCTTCTGTACCGCCCTTTATGTCCCTGCGGGAGGACACAAAGGTCGTTACGTCATCGGCGTACGCGGAAACCCTGGCTCGAGCTCCACAGGGACCTTGATTCCACCAGGACCGGACTGCACGTCTCGTCCCTTAGCCGGCGAAGGAGAGGCTCCAACGCCAGGACGTAAAGGAGAGGCGACAGTGGACAACCCTGTCGGACCGACCTGAACAGCGCGAAAGCGCCCGACAGCTTCCCGTTCACCTGTACCACAGCTGCGGGAGCGATGCAGAAGGCTAATCCAGCGGCTGAAGTCGGGTTTGAATCCGGCGGCCTGCAGGGCAGCAGCCAGGTAGCCATGGTCAATCCTATCAAATGCCTTGGACTGATCCAAATTGATCGGCACGGCCTCTTCGTCGTCTTCTACACCCTCTACGATCGTGCGGATCAAGTGCAGGTTGCTCTGAATTGTTCGTCCCTTCACAGAACAAGTCTGATCCGGTTCCAACAGAGACTCGGCAACTAGCTGCAAGCGATTCGTCGGGATCTTGGCCAAAATCTTTAACTCTGTGTTTAGCAGAGTTATGGGCCTGTCAATCATCGATACGCCCAACCTTCTTGCCTTTTTCCAACAGCGTGATCACGCCCCTGGTGATCCGACCGGGGATGGACCCCTGCGAAACCGAAGTGGTTGAACACGACAGTCAAGAGCAGGACAAAAAGGTGCGTATCCTCAAGTACAGTTCATAGGGCAAACCATCCAAACCTGGCGACTTGCACCTGCCGGTCTTCTTCAAAGCCGCGTAGACTTCGTCCTCCGTAATCTCCCCTTCGCAGCTAGCCGCTTCAGCCGGCAAAAGCCGGGGAAAGTCAGCCAAATAGCTGCGAAACTCCTCGTCACGGAGACCAGGCTCCTTGGTAAGCCGGTGTTCGAAATGCTGCG
This sequence comes from Ascarosepion bandense, assembly GCA_037127315.1. Classification (NCBI taxonomy): domain Eukaryota; kingdom Metazoa; phylum Mollusca; class Cephalopoda; order Sepiida; family Sepiidae; genus Ascarosepion; species Ascarosepion bandense. The sequence continues at coordinate 13,923 of JBBBDQ010009441.1, forward strand.
GAACGCCTGCCCCCATATCGTCGGTGGACCGAAGGAGATGCCCCTCCCGGGTCGCGCACTTCTCGAATGTACCGATCGCCGGCCCGACGAATTTCTTCCTTGCGCAGTTCTGCGCCCATGTTCACAGCTTCGGAAGACATCTTGCTTAACTTAGCTCTAATTACCTGACCCATATAAGCGCTCGCTAGTCGTGCGCCTCGGGGCCTCCTGGCTAAGGCTATCTCTAGGGGATCCCCGCAGCCTCCGCCCGGGCAGGATAACGCTAGGGTGTCTTTGCCTCCGCAGCCTTATCTAGTTTGAGCCACTGGCTATATTTGGTGGCGAAGAGACTATTAGGTCATGGAGTTAACCCTACGCCCATTCCCAATGACTCGCCCAATTAACGCCCGCGCTGAACTAGTTTTGTCAGCTGGTCACGAGAATCCCGCCTGTCCAGTAAGGACTGATTGAACTTCCAATAACCCGGCCAACCTAGGCCTAAAGTCTAACACCACACGGGCACAAGCAGGTTTGTGGTCCGTGTAGCCTAGCCAGTGGAACGTTGGACATTCTAAGAAGTCTATGTCGGCCACTCTCACTAACATCCTATCAGGTACGCAGATACCCGGGTGAAAGGCCAATTAAGCGCCCACGTCCACATGCTCATCCGGATGATCGACCCGGTATCTATCGGCTTAGAACCAAATTCGTCGATCAGATCGCTCAGGCTACGATCATCATTCCTCCTTAGCGCCCCTCCTCTATCATTTGGGGTTAGGATGGCATTCCAGTCCCCAACTAAGATTAGCCGTGTTGAATGCACCGCAAAGGGCTCCAACAGCCGAAAAGAAAGAGACACGCTCACCTTGCTTATTGGGCGCATAAACACCAATCAACCGGAACGACTTGCTTTTCACTGCAATATCGGCCACGATCAGCCGGCCCTCGGCACCGACATGGACAAGGTCAACCTTCGCGTCCAGAGGGTACGCTTGACCAGCAAAGAAACACCTCTGGCTTGCCGGCTCCCATGCTCTGAATAGACGACAAAGTCGTTAGACAGCACACAGAGTCGACTTCGCAGAGCAAAGTGAGTCTCTTGGATCGCGGCCACATCCGCCGAAGGACAAGAGGTCACGAAGCAGGCGAGCCGCCTTACCCCGATCCCTCAGGCCCTTCGCATTCAAGCTGGCTATCTTAATAGACATCTTTTAGTTCTGAAAAAGAAAAACAAAGAACATGCAACAAAGGCACTAGTCGCATACGGGAAGAAATCTCGGGCAGAGGGGACCCCATGGACTGTCTAGGGACCCTGTGCCAATGTCGGACGTAATCCGCCCGTCTGGGACAATCATGACGTCGGTGGGGTATGTTAGTTTACCACCCTATATAAACATGGGTGGAGAATAACCGGGAACCTCCCCGAACAATTTTTGCCCATTTTTTGAGCTCAGGTGTGTTCATAGTGACCATCCTTATTTTAGGATAGTGTAATTTGGCCTCTTCAATATGGTCCCAGACCCTCAGGTTACCCCCGGTGTTTCTAACGAGGGTAATTATTCCTGGGGCTTGGGGAAAGTTTGTTGGCTCTTCATAGAAAGTCCTTTAACTTTAGTTAGTTTGAGGAGCAGCTTCAGAGCTTTCTCCTCTTTGAGACCTCCTCCACAATACCTTCGTCCACCTTCAACAGTGCATCACCTTGAGGGAGGAGCTTTCTTTTTGCCCGAGAGGGTAGGAATAGGAGAAGGGAGGGAGGGTGTTACAGGCATCTGTTTTTTTAAAAGGATCAGGTAGGAGGTTGGGGACTGGGAAGCTTTGAGGAAGAAGGTAGGCTTCTAGCTTTATCGGCATACGTGTGCCTGACAGGCAGAGACCAAGGCACAGACGCGCACTTGTCCCTATATTTCCTTCTTTCGAATGCTCCTCCTTCTGCTTTTTATGCTGCGTCCTGTTGCTCATCTTCCGCCTCTCTTCCGCTTCCAGGGATGACGCTCTCCCTACCTCCATTGGTTCCCCCACATCCTTTTTGGGGAGAGGGCTCTTTCCTTCCCTTGTTGGTGGGTGATTTTATGGGAGTAGGTTCCTTTTGTTTTTGGGGGTGTTTTGGCAGGTGTTTTGACAGGCAGTGGGCCTTGACCGGCACCTTGGCCGGAGAAGGCGTTTTGCTTTTTCCTCGCCACCACCTGCCCGTCACCCTCCTTGCCGGCTGCCGGAGCTGGTGCTGGTGGGCTTGGCTTGGCTGCTTCTTTCACAGGTTGCTGTTGTTTGGCTGGTTGGGCCTTTGGGGGCGGATTCTTAGTCGGACACGTTTTAGCGACATGTTCCGCCGCCCACAGACCCAACAGCACGGCTTCCTGCCTTCCACGATGACAAAGATGTTGCGGCCCCTGCAGGTAAAGGACGTTGGGTATTTTATCAATGTTCTCCTTTGACAGAGTCGCCTGCAGGACCCGTATCACAGTAGTAAACCCGGCCTTCGACCGCAGCGAGGAGACCGCGGCTGCTTTTCCATAATTAGCAAGCGCCTACCGTGGTCTTCTGCAATGTCCATAGGGACGCCATGCAGTGTTATTTTGACCTTACGGGCACCCATGTACTCAGTCAGGAATTTCAGAGTTTTGTCTCCCAGCACCAATCCGACCATACGCTTAACCTCTTCGGGGGTGCCCAGCAGGACGTCCCATATGGCATTTACTCCTCCTCGCCACGGCCCTAGCTGATGTTCAGTGCCTTGATAGCATCTTCAAATGTGTCTCTTGGCACTCCGATCATCTTGTGAGTTTTGATATCTTTAGTTATCAAAGTAATGATCCTTTTTCTCTATTTCCGCCAACTGGTCCGGCACTGAGACTAGCTCTGTGCCTTTGATATATTCCTCGTACTTGGCCTTCATCTTTTCATAATAGTCTTCATTTTTTTCGGTAATTTTTTCCCCTGTCCCACCCAGAGGTAGATGGTTTGGGGGATCCAGGAGCTGGCACTGCAGCCGGTACGGGTCCTGCTGCTGATTCTTCTACTGGTACTAGTAAGGAGGTGACTCCCGTGGCGAGGTAGCTGCCCGAGTCACCTCCTTCCCTCCACCGAGGCCGTGGTGGGAGGAACGTCTCTACTGGCCGCTCTGTGGCCATAGCCACAAAGTGGCCGAACACCGGACAACTAATTCCCGGTGTTTCACGCTGAAAAACACTACTTTACGCAAGCCCGAGCTATAAACTCGGGCCGGAAATCAGTGTGTCCAAGATACAAAGTCACTACTAATATCACGTAGGAACAAAAGCAGAACTTTGCACTTACAACCACAACCCACAAAACAAAGTCAGTAGGAAATGGCTGGTACTTATTTGACAAAAAGAGTGAATTCTGGCACAAGGCCAACAAATGGGAGGGGGAACAAAAACTTGGGTTGGTCTTTAGCCAACTATCTTATACCTAGCTAATCCGATTCACGACCCATACATACGTTACAATTTTCTCATTCACCATAAAATTTTGTCCATCAACACTCATACCTATCAAGCACCAAAATACCACAAAATCTGACACCAGGGACCTAAAAACACCCCAAAATGTACATAAAATTTCAGTTTTTACAATATATACAATATCTTACAAAAATAAATTTAAACTTTATTGAAATGACAGTGGGGAGGGGGAATGAAGAAACAAAAAACCCCAAAACAAAACATTTCAAATGAATATATATACACAATGTTAGTAAGACCAAACACACCCACACATAGTAAAGGGCCACTGTATTCTGCCTTAAAAAGGACAAAATCAAGCAGCTCTCTTTCTAAGGGGAATAGGAGGAAGCAGGGGCAAAAATAAATTGGACTGGAGAATGTATAAGGCTGACCCAGCCAGGAGGTAGAAAACAGGACAAAATAATACTTGGACAATGGGAATCTCGAACTGGATCATAACAAAAGCAATGGAGCCGGGAACAGGCAGGACAAACACATTCACTCCATTAACTAGGCACCAAAAAGAACTTCTACCTTAACCACGGGCGGGGTTTCCAAAGGAATCCACCCCCGATGCAACTAGCAGATCTAAAAGAGAAAATCAAGGCTAGCCCGGTCCGCGAACCAGGCTCGCCGCACTTATACTACCTTTCGCTGAACTCTGTCAGGTGTTGTGCATTTTCCCGTTCAGTTCTAATCTTAATTTTGAGCTGGTGCTCAAAATATCGGATTAGATCCTGATCCGAAGACACGACCGCCCGAACTTCCTCAAGGCCGCGTCATCCAAATCACCATTCACAATATGGCCGGTAGCGACAGAAACACCATCCGCTTGCTCAGGTACAGGGGCGACACACTGTCCACAGCGTATGCGCGATCAATGAGCACAAACTCCCGCGGCGCATACGAGCAAATCAACTCGCCGACACGCGCCCACAACGGGCGAACGCGCGAACAATGGAAGAAGGCGTGCGCAGACGTCTCACTTAATTCCAAGGACGCAACGTTCACAATCTGGCAAATCCGCCAGGCCCATTGCAGAGAGCAACTTGTCATTGAGAGACAAACCATTCCGAGCCGTGTGAGTCGGAAAACTCAGGTTGTTGAGGAGCCAATCCGCACCTGGCGCCCAGACAATGAGAGCGATACTCCTCTCTCGACATGCCGAGCTTACTCCACAGTTCATCCTTCACGGCGCCCTCCACTAATCCCCGATAGAAGGTCTACTCCTAGGCCGTGAAGGTCACTGGACCATGGAATGGCCCGAAGGGCCGTCAGACATTCGAGCAGGAATTTCGGCCGCCCCCAAGACTATTGCTAGTCCTCGGGAGCGGGGAGTGATAGTAGGGGCCAGGGAACATGTCCCTCACTACCCCCGCAAGCAACCGATCTTCTCGCGCGCCTGAGGAATACCAACCTCCCAGGCTTGAGCACGCGGCTCCTCAAGTGTGGCATCCCCAGACCCCCTTGACACGGACGAGTAGCAGACTCCTTTGTCGACCATGTGTTTGCGTCCTCTCAAAGACAGGAGAATAGCAAACGCTCGAGCGCCTTCTCATGATCGTCACAAAGGGGAAGTACAGACAGCCGGTAAAGGATTCTGGAAAGAGGTATGTATTACACACCTCCGCAGATGACACACTGTACTTCTGACAGTTTTTCTCAACTGTAAGTCCGGACCGAACCAAACTCCGAGGAGCTTGACCGGCCCGTCGTCAGATCGAAAGGGCCCGAAACACATGGAGCACCTAACCGCAAGCCGGACGACTTGTCGCGGTTAATTCTGGCCCCTGTTACCTGTTCGTACCGTTCAAGAAGCGCCTTCTGTACCGCCCTTATGTGTCCCTGCGGGAGGACACAAGGGTCGTTGATGTCGGCGTACGCGGAAACCCTGGCTCAGCTCCTCCAGGGACAGCAATTCCATGACCGGACTGCACGTCCTGATCGCCAACCGGCTTGAAGGAGAGGCTCCAACGCCAGGACGTAAAGGAGAGGCGACAGTGGACAACCCTGTCGGACCGACCTAGACAGCGCGAAAGCGCCCGACAGCTTCCGTTCACCTGTACCACAGCCTTGGGAGCGATACAGAAGGCTAATCCAGCGGCTGAAGTCGGGTTTGAATCCGGCGGCCTGCAGGACAGCAGCCAAATGTGCAAGATCAATCTATCAAATGCCTTGGACTGATCAATTGATCAGCGCGGCCTCTTCGTCGTCTTCTACACCCTCTACGATCGTGCGGATCAAGTGCAGGTTGCTCTGAATTGTTCGTCCATACAGAACAAGTCTGATCCGGTTCCAACAGAGACTCAGCAACTAGCTGCAAGCGATTCGTCAGGATCTTGGCCAAAATCTTTAACTCTGTGTTTAGCAGAGTTATGGGCCTGTAATCATCTAATCCCGCCCAACCTTCTTGCCTGCAACAGCGTGATCACGCCCCTGGTGATCCGACCGAGGATGGACCCCTGCCGAAACCAGTGGTTGAACACGACAGTCAAAAACGGGACAAAAAGGTGCGACATCCTCAAGTGATACAATTCATAGGGCAAACCATCCAAACCTGGCGACTTGCCACTGCCGGTCTTCTTCAAAGCCGCGCATGGGCCGTCCTCCGTAATCTCTCCCTTCACTAGCCGCTTCAGCCGGCAAGAGCCGAGGAAAGTCAGCCAAATAGCTGCGAAACTCCTCGTCACGGAGACCAGGCTCCTTGGTAAACCGGTGTTCGAAATGCTGCCGGAACGCCTCGCACATGTCGTCAGTGGACTAAGGAGATGTCCCTCCGGGTCGCGCACCTCTCGAATGTACCGATCGCCGGCCCGACGAATTTCTTCCTTGCGCAGTTCTGCGCCCATGTTCACAGCTTCGGAAGACATCTTGCTTAACTTGGCTCTAATTACCTGACCCATATAGCGCTCGCTAGTCGTGCGCCTCAGGGCCTCTGGCTAAGGCTATCTCTAGGGGATCCCCACCAGCCTCCGCCCGGGCGAAATTAGCACTAAGTGTCTTTGCCTCCGCAGCCTTATCTAGTTTGAGCCGCTGGCTATATTTGGTGGCGAAAGACCTAATGGAGTCCTTAAGGTTAACCCACCCGCCTTCCAATGACTCTCGCCCGAACAACGCCCGCTGAACTAGTCTTGTCAACTGGTCACGAAAGTCCCGCCTGTCCAGTAAGGACTGATTGAACTTCCAATAACCAGCCAACCTAGGCCTAAAGTCTAACACCACACGGGCACAAACGAGTTTGTGGTCCGTGTAGCCTAGCCAGTGGAACGTTGGACATTCTAAAAGTCTATGTCGGCCACTCACCCTAACATCCTATCCAGGTACGCAGATGGGTAGAAGGCCAGATAGCGCCCACGTCCACATGCTCCGTCGGATGATCGACCGGTATCTATCGACGAGACCAAATTCGTCGATCAGATCAACCAGGCTACGATCATCATTCCTCCCGCCAGCGCCCCTTCCTCTATCCCATTTGGGGGTTAGGATGGCATTCCAGTCCCCAACTAAGATTAGCCGTGTTGAATGCACCATAAAGGGCTCCAACAGCCGAAAGAAAGAGACACGCTCACCTTGCTTATTGGGCGCATAAACCGCAATCAACCGGAACGACTTGCTTTTCACTGCAATATCGGCCACGATCAGCCGGCCCTCGGCACCGACATGGACAAGGTCAACCTTTAACGTCAGGGTACGCTTGACCAACAAAAAGTAACACCTCTAACTTCGCAGCTCCCATATGCTGAATAGACGACAAAGTCGTTAGACAGCACACAAGAGTCGACTTCGCAAACAAAGTGAGTCTCTTGGATCGCGGCCACATCCACGCCGAAGGACGAATTAAACGGGCGAGCCGCCTTACCCCGATCCCTCAGGCCCTTCGCATTCAAACTGGCTATCTTAATAGACATCTTTTAAACCTGAAACGAAAAAACAAAGAACATGCAACAAAGGCACTAGTCGCATACGGGGAAGAAATCTCGGGCAGAGGGGACCCCGACGGACTGTCCTAGGGACCCTGTACCAATGTCGGACGTAATCCGCCCGTCTAGGACAATCCCGCCGACGTCGGTGGGGTATGTTGGTTTTACCACCCTATATAAGCATGGGTGAAATGACAGGAACCTCCCCGAACAATTTTTGCCTTCTTTTGAGCTCAGGTGTGTTCATAGTGACCATCACTTATTTTTAGGATAGTGTAATTTGGCCTCTTCAATATGGTCCCAGACCCTCAGGTTACCCCCGGTGTTTCTAACGAGGGTAATTATTCCTGGGGCCTGGGAAAGTTGTTGGCTCTTCTGTAGAAAGTCCTTTAACTTTAGTTAGTTTGAGGAGCGGTTTCAGGAGCTTTCTCCTCTGCGAGGACCTCTCCACAATACCTTCGTCCACCTTCAGCAGAGCAT
>JBBBDQ010009450.1:0-11345 GCA_037127315.1 Ascarosepion bandense
TTTGGGTTTGTTCGGTCTAGAAAGCCGTGATTGAAACACGATTGGACGAATTATTCAAAGTCATTTTGTTCATTTCAAATGGAAATTATTCATAAATTGTTTAGTTTTGTTGTCACCAGAAGCCGTGATTGAAACACGATTTGACGACTTAGCCGTCAAAATCATCTTGTTTTACTGAAATTGAAAATGTTATCTATATTGTTTAGGTTTGTTGTCGGTCTAGAAGCCGTGATTTGATTAGACAATTGGACGACTAGTTCCAAAATCATATTGTTTAAAGTAATTGCATGGTTATTCATATTGTTTAGGTTTGTTGTCGGTTCAGAAGCCGTGATTGAAACACGATTGGACGACTAGCCGTCAAAATCATCTTGTTTTACTAAAATTACAAGGTTATTCATATTGTTTTATTTGTTGTCGGTCTAGAAGCCGTGATTGAAACACGATTGGACGACTAGCCGTGAAAATCATCTTGTTTTACTGAAATGCCATAAGATTATTCATATTGTTTAGGTTTGTTGTCGGTCTAGAAGCCGTGATTGAAACACGATTGGACGACTAGCCGTCAAAATCATCTTGTTTTACTGAAATTACAAGGTTATTCATATTGTTTAGGTTTGTTGTCCTTCTAGAAGCCGTGATTGAAACACGATTGGACGACTAGCCGTCATAATCATCTTGTTTTACCGAAATTACAAGGATATTCATATTATCTAGTTTTAGTTGTCGGTCTAGAAGCCGTGATTGAACACGATTGGACGACTAGCTGTCAAAATCATCTTGTTTTACTGAAATTACAATGTTATTCATATTGTTTAGGCTTGTTGTCGGTCTAGAAGCTGTGATTGAAACACGATTGGACGACTAGCTGTCAAAATCATCTTGTTTTACTGAAATTACAAGGTTATTCATATTGTTTAGTTTTGTTGTCGGTCTAGAAGCCGTGATTGAAACACGATTGACGACTAGCCGTCAAAATCATCTGTTTACTGAAATTACAAGGTTATTCATATTGTTTAGGTTTGTTGTCGGCTAGAAGCCGTGATTGAAACACGATTGGACGACTAGCCGTCAAAATCATCTTGTTTTACTGAAATTACAAGGTTATTCATATTGTTTAGGTTTGTTGTCGGTCTAGAAGCCGTGATTAAATCACGATTGGACGACTAGCCGCCAAAAATCATCTTGTTTTTTTACTGAAATTACAAGGTTATTCATATTGTTTAGGTTTGTTGTCGGTCTAGAAGCCGTGATTGAAACACGATTGGACGACTAGCCGTGAAAATCATCTTGTTTTACTGAAATTACAAGGTTATTCATATTGTTTGAGTTTTCAATAGTCTAGAAGCCGTGATTGAAACACGATTGGACGACTAGCCGTGAAAATCATCTTGTTTTACTGAAATTACAAGTTTATTCATATTGTTTAGGTTTGTTGTCGGTCTAGAAGCCGTGATTGAAACACGATTGGACGACTAGCCGTCAAAATCATCTTGTTCTTACTCGAAATTACAATGTTATTCATATTGTTTAGGTTTGTGTTGTCGGTCTATGTGATTGAAACAACGATTGGACGACTAGCCGTCAAAATCATCTTGCTTTATCGAAATTACAAGGTTATTCATATTGTTTAGGTTTGTTGTCGGTCTAGAAGACGTGATTGAAACACGATTGGACGACTAGCTGTCAAAATCATCTTGTTTTACTAAAATTACAAGGTTATTCATATTGTTTTATTTGTTGTCGGTCTAGAAGCCGAATAGAAACACGATTGGACGACTAGCCGTGAAAATCATCTTGTTTTACCGAAATTTCAAGGTTATTCATATTGCTTTCAGGTTTGTTGTCGGTCTAGAAGCCGTGATTGAAACACGATTGGACGACTAGCCGTCAAAATCGATCTTGTTTTACTGAAATTACAAGGTTATTCATATTGTTTAGGTTTGTTGTCCTTCTTGTAAACCGTGATTGAAACACGATTGGACGACTAGCTGTCAAAATCATCTTGTTTTACTGAAATTACAAGGTTATTCATATTGTTTAGGTTTGTTGTCGGTCTAGAAGCCGTGATTGAAACACGATTGACGACTAGCCGTCAAATTATCTTGTTTTACTGGAAATTACAAGGTTATTCATATTGTTTAGGTTTGTTGTCGGTCTAGAAGCCGCGATTGAAACACGATTGGACGACTAGCCGTCAAAATCATCTTGTTTTACTGAAATTACAAGGTTATTCATATTGTTTAGGTTTGTTGTCGGTCTAGAAGCCGTGATTGAAACACGATTGACGACTAGCCGTCAAAATCATCTTGTCTTCACTGAAATTACAAGGTTATTCATATTGTTTAGGTTTGTTGTCGGTCTAGAAGCCGTGATTGAAACACGATTGGACGACTAGCCGTCGAAATCATCTTGTTTTACTGAAATTACAAGGTTATTCATATTGTTTAGTTTTGTTGTCGGTCTAGAAGCCGTGATTGAAACACGATTGGACGACTAGCCGTCAAAATCATCTTGTTTTACTGAAATTACAAGGTTATTCATATTGTTTAGGTTTGTTGTCGGTCTATAGATGTTCCGATTTGACGACAATTGGACGACGAACTCAAAATCATATTGTTTAAAGTAATTGCATGGTTATTCATATTGTTTAGGTTTGTTGTCGGTCTAGAAGCCGTGATTGAAACACGATTGGACGACTAGCCGTCAAAATCATCTTGTTTTACTAAAAATTACAAGGTTATTCATATTGTTTTATTTGTTGTCGGTCTAGAAGCCGTGATTGAAACACGATTGGACGACTAGCCGTGAAAATCATCTTTGTTTACTGAAATTGCGCAATGGTTATTCATATTGTTTATTGATGTTTCGTCTAGAAGCCGTGATTGAAACACGATTGGACGACTAGCCGTCAAAATCATCTTGTTTTACTGGAAATTAAAGGTTATCTATATTGTTTAGGTTTGTTGTCCTCTCAGAAGCCGTGATTGAAATACGATTGGACGACTAGCCGTCTCAAAATCATCTTGTTTTACTGAAATTACAAGGTTATTCATATTGTTTAGGTTAGAAACAATGTATTTTAGAAGCTGTGATTGAAACACGATTGGACGACTAGCCGTCAAAATTATCTTGTTTTACTGAAATTACAAGGTTATTCATATTGTTTAGGTTTGTTGTCGGTCTAGAAGCCGCGATTGAAACACGATTGGACGACTAGCTGTCTTCGTCCATCTTGTTTTACTGAAAATTACAAGGTTATTCATATTGTTTAGGTTTGTTGTCGGTCTAGAAGCCGTGATTGAACATTGATTGACGACTAGCCGTCAAAATCATCTTGTTCTACTGAAATTACAAGGTTATTCATATTGTTTAGGTTTGTTGTCGGTCTAGAAGCCGTGATTGAAACACGATTGGACGACTAGCCGTCGAAATCATCTTGTTTTACTGAAATTACAAGGTTATTCATATTGTTTAGTTTTGTTGTCGGTCTAGAAGCCGTGATTGAAACACGATTGGACGACTAGCCGTCAAAATCATCTTGTTTTACTGAAATTACGCGTTATTCATATTGTTTAGGTTTGTTACTGGTCTAGAAGCCGTGATTTGACGACAATTGGACGACTAGAACTCAAAATCATATTGTTTAAAGTAATTGTATGTATAGTTCATATTGTTTAGGTTTGTTGTCGGTCTAGAAGCCGTGATTGAAACACGATTGGACGACTAGCCGTCAAAATCATCTTGTTTTACTGAAATTAAGGAACATTTCATTGTTTAGGTTTGTTGTCGGTCTAGAAGCCGTGATTGAAACGCGATTGGACGACTAGCCGTCAAAATCATCTGTTTTACTGGAATTACAATGTTATTCATATTCTTTAGGTTTGTTGTCGGTCTAGAAGCCGTGATTGAAACACGATTGGACGACTAGCCGTCAAAATTATCTTGTTTTACTGAAATTACAAGGTTATTCATATTGTTTAGGTTTGTTGTCGGTCTAGAAGCCGTGATTGAAACACGATTGACGACTAGCCGTCAAAATCATCTTGTTTTACTGAAATTACAAGGTTATTCATATTGTTTAGGTTTGTTGTCGGTCTAGAAGCTGTGATTGAAACACGATTGACGACTAGCTGCCGTCAAAATCATCTTGTTTTACTGAAATTACAAGGTTATCATATGTTTTTAGGTTTGCTGTCGGTCTAGAAGCCAAGATTGAAACACGATTGGACGACTAGCAATGTCAAAATCATCTTGTTTTACTGAAATTACAGGGTTATTCATATTGTTTAGGTTTGTTGTCGGTCTAGAAGCCGTGATTGAAACACGATTGGACGACTAGCTGTCAAAATCATCTTGTCTTTTACTGAAATTACAAGGTTATTCATATTGTTTAGGTTTGTTGTCGGTCTAGAAGCCGTGATTGAAACACGATTGGACGACTAGCCGTCAAAATCATCTTGTTTTACTGAAATTACAAGGTTATTCATATTGTTTAGGTTTGTTGTCGGTCTAGAAGCCGTGATTGAAACACGATTGGACGACTAGCCGTGAAAATCATCTTGTTTTACTGAAATTACAAGGTTATTCATATTGTTTAGGTTTGTTGACGGTCTAGAAGCCGTGATTGGAACATGATTGGACGACTAGCCGTCATAATCATCTTCTTTTTACTGAAATTACAAGGATATTCACTATTGTTTAGGTTTGTTGTCGGTCCACCAGAAGCCGTGATTGAACACGATTGGACGACTAGCTGTCAAAATCATCTTGTTTTACTGAAATTACAAGGTTATTCATATTGTTTAGGTTTGTTGTCGGTCTAGAATGTGATTGAAACACGATCGAGGACGACTAGCCGTCAAAATCATCCCTTTGTTTTACTGAAATTACAATGTTATTCATATTGTTTAGGTTTGTTGTCGGTCTAGAAGACGTGATTGAAACACGATTGGACGACTAGCCGTCAAAATCATCTTGTTTTTACTGAAATTACAAGGTTATTCATATTGTTTAGGTTTGTTGACGGTCTAGAAGCCGTGATTGAAACAGGATTGGACGACTAGCCGTCATAATCATCTTGTTTTACTGAAATTACAGTGATATTCATATTGTTTAGGTTTGTTGTCTAGTCCAGAAGTTGCATTGAAACACGATTGGACGACTAGCCGTCAAAATCGTCTTGTTTTACTGAAATTACAAGGTTATTCATATTGTTTAGGTTTGTTGTCGGTCTAGAAGCCGTGATTGAAACACGATTGGACGACTAGCCGTCAAAATCATCTTGTTTTACTGAAATTAATAATGTTATTCATATTGTTTAGGTTTGTTGTCGGTCTAGAAGCCGTGATTGAACACGATTGACGACTAGCCGTCAAAATCATCTTGTTTTACTGAAATTACAAGGTTTAAGATTAATAGGTTTGTTGTCGGTCTAGAAGCCGTGATTGAAACACGATTGGACGACTAGCCGTCAAAATCATCTGTTTTACTGAAATTACAAGGTTATTCATATTGTTTAGGTTTGTTGTCGGCCTAGAAGCCGTGATTGAAACACGATTGGACGACTAGCCGTCAAAATCATCTTGTTTTACTGAAATTACAAGGTTATTCATATTGTTTAGGTTTGTTGTCGGTTCAGAAGCCGTGATTAAAATCACGATTGGACGACTAGCCGTATAATCATCTTGTTTTACTGAAATTACAAGGTTATTCATATTGTTTAGGTTTGCTGTCGGTCTAGAAGCCGTGATTGGAACACGATTGGACGACTAGCCGTCAAAATCATCTGTTTTTACTGTAACACAAGGTTATTCATATTGTTTAGGTTTGTTGTCGGTCTAGAAGCCGTGATTGAATCACGACTGGACGACTAGCCGTCAAAATCATCTTGTTTTACTGAAATTACCAAGGTTATTCATATTGTTTAGGTTTGTTGTCGGTCTAGAAGCCGTGATTGAAACACGATTTAATGACTAGCCGTCAAAATCATCTTGTTTTACTTGAAATTACAAGGTTATTCATATTGTTTAGGTTTGTTGTCGGTCTAGAAGCCGTGATTGAAACACGGATCGTCGAGACGACGAATGGAAAATCATCTTGTTTTACTGAAATTACAAGGTTATTCATATTGTTTAGGTTTGTTGTCGGTCTAGAAGCCGTGATTGAAACACGATTGGACGACTAGCCGTCAAAATCATCTTGTTTTACTGAAATTACAATGTTATTCATATTGTTTAGGTTTGTTGTCGGTCTAGAAGACGTGATTGAAACACGATTACCACTAGCCGTCAAAATCATCTTGTTTTACTGAAATTACAAGGTTATTCATATTGTTTAGGTTTGTTGACGGTCTAGAAGCCGTGATTGAAACAGGATTGAAGACGACTAGCCGTCATAATCATCTTGTTTTACTGAAATTACAAGGATATTCATATTGTTTAGGTTTGTTGTCGGTCTAGAAGCTGCGGATTGAAAACACGATTGGACGACTAGCCGTCAAAATCGTCTTGTTTTACTGAAATTACAAGGTTATTCATATTGTTTAGGTTTGTTGTCGGTCTAGAAGCCGTGATTGAAACACGATTGGACGACTAGCTGTCAAAATCATCTTGTTTTACTGAGTTTGGGTTATTCATATTGTTTAGGTTTGTTGTCGGTCTAGAAGCTGTGATTGAAACACGATTGACGACTACTGTCAAAATCATCTTGTTTTACTGAAATTACAAGGTTATTCATATTGTTTAGGTTTGTTATGGTTCAGGAAGCCGTGATTGAAACACGATTGGAGGACTAGCCGTCAAAATCAACTTGTTTTACTGAAATTACAAGGTTATTCATATTGTTTAGGTTTGTTGTCGGTCTAGAAGACGTGATTGAAACACGATTGGACGACTAGCCGTCAAAATCATCTTGTTTTACTGAAATTACAAGGTTAGTTCATTGTTTAGGTTTGTTGACGGTCTAGAAGCCGTGATTGAAACACGATTGGACGACTAGCCGTCATAATCATCTTGTTTTACTGAAATTACAAGGATATTCATATTGTTTAGGTTTGTTGTCGGTCTAGAAGCCGTGATTTTCGAAAACACGATTGGACGACTAGCCACAAAATCATCTTGTTTTACTGAAATTACAAGGTTATTCATATTGTTTAGGTTTGTTGTCGGTCTAGAAGCCGTGATTGAAAACACGATTGGACGACTATGTCAAAATCATCTTGTTTTACTGAAATTACAATGTTATTCATATTGTTTAGGTTTGTTGTCGGTTCAAAGATGTGACGAACATTATCTGGACGACTAGCCGTCAAAATCATCTTGTTTTACTGAAATTACAAGGTTATTCATATTGTTTAGGTTTGTTTGACGGTCTAGAAGCCGTGATTGAAACAGGATTGGACGACTAGCCGTCATAATCATCTTGTTTTACTGAAATTACAAGGATATTCATATTGTTTCTTAGGTTTGTTGTCGGTCTAGAAGCCGCATTTCTGAAAACACGATTGGACGACTAGCCGTCAAAATCGTCTTGTTTTACTGAAATTACAAGGTTATTCATATTGTTTAGGTTTGTTGTCGGTCTAGAAGCCGTGATTGAAACACGATTGGACGACTAGCCGTCAATCATCTTGTTTTACTGAAATTACAATGTTATTCATATTGTTTAGGTGTGTTGTCGGTCTAGAAGCCGTGATTGAAACACGATTGGACGACTAGCCGTCAAAATCATCTTGTTTTACTGAAATTAGCAAGGTTATTCATATTGTTTAGGTTTGTTGTCGGTCTAGAAGCTGTGATTGAAACACGATTGGACGACTAGCCGTCAAAATCATCTTGTTTTACTGAAATTACAAGGTTATTCATATTGTTTAAGTTTGTTGTCGGCCTAGAAGCCGTGGACAAAACACGATTGGACGACTAGCTGTCAAAATCATCTTGTTTTACTGAAATTACAAGGTTATTCATATTGTTTAGGTTTGTTGTCGGTCTAGAAGCCGTGATTAAATCACGATTGGACGACTAGCCGTGAAAATCATCTTGTTTTACTGAAATTACAAGGTTATTCATATTGTTTAGGTTTGTTGTCGGTCTAGAAGCCGTGATTGAAACTACTAATATGGGACGACTAGCCGTCAAAATCGTCACTGAAATTACAAGGTTATTCATATTGTTTAGGTTTGTTGTCGGTCTAGAAGCCGTGATTGAAACACGATTGGAGGACTAGCCGTCAAAATCAATTGTTTTACTGAAATTACAAGGTTATTCATATTGTTTAGGTTTGTTGCCTATTCCAGAAGACGATTGAAACACGATTGGACGACTAGTCAGCTTCTCAAAATCACCTTGTTTTACTGAAATTACAAGGTTATTCATATTGTTTAGGTTTGTTGACGGTCTAGAAGCCGTGATTGAAAACACGATTGGACGACTAGCCGTCATAATCATCTTGTTTTATTTAAATTACAAGGATATTCATATTGTTTAGGTTTGTTGTCGGTCTAGAAGCCGTGATTGAAACACGATTGGATTTGACTAATGTCAAAATCATCTTGTTTTACTGAAATTACAATGTTATTCATATTGTTTAATTTTGTTAATGGTCTAGAAGCCGTGATTGGAACACGATTGGACGACTAGCCGTCAAAATCATCTTGCTTTACTGAAACTGGCAAGGTTATTCATATTGTTTAGTTTTGTTGTCGGTCTAGAAGCCGTGATTGAAACACGATTGGACGACTAGCCGTCAAAATCATCTTGTTTTTACCAAAGTCCATAACAACATTCGAATATATTTATTGGTTTGTTGTCGGCCTAGAAGCTGTGATTGAAACACGATTGGACGACTAGCCGTCAAAATCATCTTGTTTTACTGAAATTACAAGGTTATTCATATTGTTTAGGTCGGTTGTTTGGTCTAGAAGCCGTGCGGATTAAATCACGACTGGACGACTAGCCGTCAAAATCATCTTGTTTTACTGAAATTACAAGGTTATTCATATTGTTTAGGTTTGTTGTCGGTCTAGAAGCTGCATCGAAACACGATTGGAATGAATTAGGCCTAAAAATCATCTTGTTTTACTGAAATTACAAGGTTATTCATATTATTAGGTTTGTTATTATCTTAGAAGTTTAATTAAATGAATGATTGGAATTAATTAGCCGTGAAAATCATCTTGTTTTACTGAAATTACAAGGTTATTCATATTGTTTAGGTTTGTTGTCGGTCTAGAAGCCGTGATTGAAATGACGATGAATGAAACGTCAAAATCACTTTATTTTGCAATGGAAAGTACAATGTTATTCATATTGTTTAGGTTTAGTTGCCAACAATTTAGAAGCCGTGATTGAAACACGATTGGACGACTAGCCGTCAAAATCATCTTGTTTTACTGAAATTGAGATGTTTATTCCTATATTGTTTAGGTTTGTTGTCGGTCTAGCAGCCGTGATTGAAACACGATTGGACGACTAGCCGTCAAAATCATTCTATTATGATTAAAATTACAAGCAAGGTTATTCATATTGTTTTATTTGTTGTCGGTCTAAAGCGATTGAAACACGATTGGACGACTAGCCACAAAATCATCTTGTTTTACTGAAATTACAAGGTTATTCATGGCTGCCAGGTTTGTTGTCGGTCTAGAAGCTGATTGAAACACGATTGGACGACTAGCCGTCAAAATCATCTTGTTTTACTGAAATTACAAGGTTATCATATTGTCTAGGTTTGTTGTCGTTCTAGAAGTTGTGTGATTGAAACACGATTGACGACTAGTCAATCAACGAATTTATTGAGTCTACAAGCATGGCTCATATTGTTGTGCTCGTTGTCGGTTCAGAAGCCGTGATTGAAACACGATTGAGTGACTATGCCGTCAAAATCATCCTAGTGTTTCTGGAAATTAGCAAGGCGATCATATTGTTTAGGCTTGTTGTCTGTCTTGAAGACGGATTAAAACACGATTGGATGACTAGTCAAAATCATCTTGTTTTTACTGAAATTACAAGGTTATTCATATTGTTTAGGTTTGTTGACGGTCTAGAAGCCGTGATTGAAACACGATTGGACGACTAGCCGTCATAAACGATTTGCTTTTACTGAAATTACAAGGATATTCATATTAGCTAGGTTTGTTGTCATTTTAGAAGCTGCGATTGAAACACGATTGACGGAATGAATGTCAAAATCATCTTGTTTTACTGAAATTACAAGGTTATTCATATTGTTTAGGTTTGTTGTCGGTCTAGAAGCTGTGATTGAAACACGATTGGACGACTAGCCGTCAAAATCATCTTGTTTTACTGAAATTACAAGGTTATTCATATTGTTTAGGTTTGTTGTTTTGTCTAGAAGGATTGAAACACGATTGACGACTAGCCGTCATAACTTATCTCGTTTTACTGAAATTAAAGGTTATTCATATTGTTTAGGTTTGTTGTCGGTCTAGAAGCTTATGTGATTGAAACACGATTGGACGACTAGCCGTCAAAATCATCTTGTTTTACTGAAATTACAAGGTTATTCATTGTTTAGGTTTGTTGTCCTTCTAGAAGCCGTGATTGAAACACGATTGACTAGCCGTCAAAATCATCTTGTTCACTGGAACACAAGAAGACACCATTCAATACGTTTAGGTTTGTTGTCGGTCTTGAAGCTTAGATTGAAACACGATTGGACGACTAGTCAGTCGTATTATCTTGTTTTACTAAATTACAAGGTTATCTATTGTTTAGGTTTGTTGATTGGTCTAGAAGCTGTGATTGAAACACGATTGGACGACTAGCCGTCATAAACATCTTTCGGTATTTACTGAAATTACAAGGATATTCATATTGTTTAGGTTTGTTGTCATCTAGAAGCCGTGATTGGAACACGATTGGACGACTAGCCGTCAAAATCATCTTGTTTTACTGAAATTACAAGGTTATTCATATTGTTTAGGTTTGTTGTCGGTCTAGAAGCCGTGATTGAAACATTACTCTGGACGTGACTAGCCGTCAAAATTATTTGCTTTACTGAAATTACAAGGTTATTCATATTGTTTAGGTTTGTTGTCGGTTCAGAAGCCGCGATTGAAACACGATTGACGACTAGTCGTCAAAATCATCTTGTTTTACTGAAATTACAAGGTTATTCATATTGTTTAGGTTTGTTGTCATCTGTGAAGCCGTGACACTGAAAGACGATTGGACGACTAGCCATTAAATCATCCTTGTTCACTGAAATTACAAGGTTATTCATATTGTTTAGGTTTGTTGTCGGTCTAGAAGCCGTGATTGAAACACGATTGACGACTAGCCGTCGAAATCATCTTGTTTTACTGAAATTGCAAGGTTATTCAT
>JBBBDQ010009489.1:0-10487 GCA_037127315.1 Ascarosepion bandense
GACGTTAGAGAAAAAAAGTTGATCGGGCAGTTAAATCCCATAATAGTGGGGACGTAGCCTTGGCTAGGGCCGAGCTGGCCTCCTGCTTATCAAGAAGGATCAAGCTCTGGTAGTTAGGGCTGGGTTAAAATGTCTTCTGAGGCAACAGGTATGGCCGCAGAATTGCGTGCAGAGGAAGCTAGGCAAGCAGCCAATCGGCATATCAGGACATCACATTGCCGGATGGTCGTACCGTGACTACAGACGTGGGTATATGTGGAGCTTTTCGGGGATTACTTCCAGGATCTTTCTGGGGCGGTCTGAGCTCTGCTCAGTTCGACACCTATTTGGCTGACTTTCCCCGCCTCTCGGCGGCCTGAAGCGGCTAGGTGCGAGGGCCCATAACAGAGTCGGAAATCTGGGATGCGCTGAAATTGGTTGGCCGGGACAAAACTCCAGGATTGGATGGTCTTCCCTACGAGCTGTACTTGAGGCGGTGGTCGTTCTTGTTCCTCTGCTGGCTCTTGTTTATAACAACTGGATGAAGCAGGGGTCTATACCTCGACGCTTGCAGGGGTGTAATCAAGTTGCTTCGCAAGAGCAAAGGCGGTGGGGTGGCATAGATAATTATCGGCCTTCAACAGTGGTAAATACTGACTTAAAGATTTTGCCAGGATCTTGGCCGGCCGTTTACAGGCTGTCCTCTCTAGTCTGATTGGCCCCGAGCAGACTTGTGCTGTGAAGGGCAGGACTATTCAGGACAACCTTCATTTGGTACGCCTGATCATCGAGAAAACCGACACCGAAGCCGCGCTGATCAATTTGGATCAGTCCAAGGCATTCGATAGGGTTGACCATCGCTTCTTGGAATCTGTCCTTTCCGCCGCCGGTTTCGGGCCGTACTTTCGCTCCTGGATCCGACTGCTGTATAAGTCCCCGGTGCGCTGGTGGAAAGTGAATGGGGTAAGATCGAAGCCCTTCATTATCTCGCTCCATTCGTCAAGGTTGTCCACTTTCGCCCTTGCTGTACGTTCTTGCGTTGAGACCTTTCCTTCGCAAGTTACAGGCGAATCGGTCCTTCATGAGAATTTCCGTGCCTGGTGCTACCACCTCGGCCAGGTACTCCGCCTATGCTGACGACGTTTTCGGTTTTTGTGTCGAGCAAAGCCGAGATTGACGAAGTCAGCAAAGAAATCAGATGCTATGAGACGGTGACGAGGGCCAAGATCAATCGCGATAAGTCTGTTGGCTTGCGATTGGGTGCGTGGAAGGAGTTTCTCTTCCCGGACCCTTTCCTCTGGACGGACGGGCCGATCAAGATTCTCGGCGTCTTTTTCGGTCAATCTCCAGTTAGGAAATGAATTGGTCGGAGGTTCGAGAGAAGGCCGGGCGCGGTTCGTCTGTGGACTCGGAGGAATCTTTCCTTA
Source organism: Ascarosepion bandense (assembly GCA_037127315.1). Taxonomy (NCBI): domain Eukaryota; kingdom Metazoa; phylum Mollusca; class Cephalopoda; order Sepiida; family Sepiidae; genus Ascarosepion; species Ascarosepion bandense. The sequence continues at coordinate 1,407 of JBBBDQ010009489.1, forward strand.
AAGGGGAGGGCGGAGTATGTGCCTCGCACCTCTACCCGATTCTCCTTTACCGACTTTCCGTACTTCCTCTCCCGTGTGCCATTCGTTTGGGACTAATACAGCTCTTGTTCCTCCTTCCTTTGGGGAGAAGGCAAGTCTCCCAAGGTGCGTCGCGAGATCTGTCACCTTCATCCTTCTGAGGGCGGTCTGGGCATGCCCACAAGCGTTGAGATCCGTCAACACACGCTTCGCATTAGATTCCTGGATCGAATGTGTATGCTAGCGGATGAGAACAGCGGCCTCGTTCAAGAGGACGTCCATAGAAACTTTCCATCCTTGAGAAGTGTGCATTTGTCGGAGGAGGAGGCCGGCCCATTGCTCCTCGTGGCGAATGCTCCTTCTATAAGGAAAATGTCGTTTGGCTCTCCAGTTTCTCTTACGGGCTACGGATGGCCTCTCCAACGCCCAAACGTTGTCTCTTAGGGCATTATATCGGGTGTTAGTTAGGGGGCCGTTCAAGGAATGAACTAATTGGCGAGCTCGGGCTTACGAAGCAGGAGGCTCCATATGGCCTTGGGCGCCTGGGTTAAAATGTCTCACTAACGATGAGGCATCACTCACCTGGCTAAATTGATCCGGAAGGCCCTCTGGGTAGGCAAGAGGCTTCATGCAGCGGGCCTAACACCAAAATCAACCTGCGTGCGTTGTGGGCTGTCGACGGAAACCGTCGAACATGCCTTCTTCCACTGCAGTGTTGTTGCTCCGTTGTGTAAGTTTCTTGAAGATCTCATGGTTCGTATCCTTCGTGGAAAGTTCTTTGTCCTTGAGGCTAGTTCTGTTTGTAGCAATGTCGTGCCTCCGTTATCTAGGGCTGAGCACTATGTGCTCTTTTGCTTACTAGGTGTTATGCGAATCGTGATTTGGACGACGCGACAGAAGGAATTCTATGGTATTAAAAGTTTACCTCTTCCCAACTGATCTTGTTCTTTAAGCATCAGCTTAAAGTCAAGATCCAGGACGAAAGGAAACGACTCACTCCATCTGAATTTGGCAAAAGGTGGGTGAGTCTTGCGCGATTCTGTCGAGTGAAAGGTGTGACCTGGAGTGGTTGTTTGATGCTGGTTGGGGCATCAGGATGATAGTGTGCTGGGCAGAACATGTGCACCCCTTCCGTGTTAGGTTAGAATAGGTAAATTTTGATTTTCTGTTTCTAATTTAATGTTAACTTAGCTAGGTTATGATTGCTCATTGGCCCTTTTTCTTTTTGTCCCAGTTTCTTTAGTTTTTAATCCCCCATCCCTTCCCACTTTAGGTGTTCAACAATGTTAGTTCTCCCGGTGGATGCGTGGCGACTTTCGTTATTTTTCAAGAGTGCTTTTCGTTTTTGTTATGGTGTTTAAATGTGTAGTGGATTGTGTGAGTAACTGCTGATTGGATAAATGTAGTCATCATATTCTTTAAGCCACGCATTATTTTTCGTCCGGAGAAGTGATTTTGCTGTCACAATATTAGAGTAGTGGGGCTTTTATTACTAATACGATTTTATTTAGTTTTTGTATATATTATTTATTCATTGTATAAAACCGGTAAGGATATTTTAATGTTGTTATTTTCTGCCCATGCCTCCACTGAACATTGTAAATATGGGAGTTAAGTAGGACAACATAGAGCAGCAGAGGTATTATGGTGATCGTGGTAAGAATGGTAAGTAAAAATGTGTAATTATTATGGTGTCCGGGTTATTGTAAGTGTGTCAGAGTCGACGAGAGTGAATAGCTAAGTTAAACTAGGACAGATGATGACCAGCCTTCCCCATCCCCAATTTCGGCCTTGTGCCACATTTTTTGTATTCGTACGAAAATAAATACGAGTTCATCGGAGTTCTTTTTTGACTTGCGTGTTCATTTCCGACTTACCTGACCTTGGTTTGGCGAGTGTCTGACTTTTGTTGGAATCAAAAAAAAACACAAACTTTAATCACTTATTTGAAATTACTTCATTTTTAAAAGAAAGGACCTTTTTGTATAGATAAGTTTATTTTTTATTTTCTTTATTTTCTTTTTCGTTTATTTATTTTGATCTTTCTTTTTATTCTTCTAGCTTTTTTTATTGTTTATTTTCGTATTTTTGGCGGCCATATTTGTTTTTATTTAGGTCGGCCGTTTTTTGAGATTATTTTTTGTTTCTTTTCTTTCTTTTCAGTATCTGTTTGGCCTTAGGAGCCATATTTATATTTTTTAATAGTAACTGTCCATTTTGACCAAGAATCTGAAAAATTAGCTGATTTTTATTTTTCTTCCACAGTAACTTTTCTTTTTTCAGCCCCTCCCCAGTTTTTTCTTTTGCGGAAGTCGCCGTTAGGAGACTTTTTCGCTTTCTTTTGTTTGTTTGTTTTTTTTGTATTTTTTTTTTGCATTTAATTTAATTGTACATTTGTAAAGTTTAATCGTTGTCTTTTTTGTTAATTCTTTTTGTAGAGTGTAGTTTAACCGCTTAAATTTAATTTTAGCCCCTCCCCTATTTTCCTTGTCGGGAGTAGCCGTTTAGGCTACCCTTAGTTTCTGTTTTGTTTATTTTTTTCCCTTGTGTAATTGTAATTTGTTTAGTTTATTGTATAAATTTGTTTAACTGATAGTTTATTAAACCTCTCACGAGGCTGTTTCTTGCCTTTTAGGCAATTTTTTCTTGAAGTTTATTTGTGGCCGTTAAAGGCTAGTTTTAATTTACCAGTTTTTTGTAATTTTTGCTTGCCGTCATTGGCTGATTTGTTATTATTTTCTTAAATCCTTCGGGGCTTATTCTGGTGGTAAAACTGTTATCTTGTCCTTAAAAGTTTACTTTGTGAATTTTTTTTCCATTTTGCTCCCGCTTTTTCTCCCACCCCTCCCATACTTTTAAATAGTTTGGAAAAAAAACAAAAAAAAAACAACTGAGCTGAGTTTAAAATTTCAAAATGGCCGACAGTAGTCGGTCTATAAAGAAAAAACTCTCATTCGACCCCCTTGGAAGAAACCTCGAGATAAAAATGATGAGACGTTTCCTCCCCTTCCTACAAAAAAGGAAAGGATGAAAAGCATACCGACCAAATCAAGATGGCCGATAATGGTCAATCAAATGAAGATGAAAATGATAAAGAAAAAAAGGTAAACAAGACAACGAAAGATGATGAGGCCGGGGAATCGCCCTGTGGCTGGAAGTCCCCTCCCGAAATGCACGATCAATCTGGCAGAGTTCTTGGAGAGAGCTAAGAGCTACGCACGCAACCTTGTCGTAGAAGGTGGGCTCTTGGAGGATCCCCAAGAATTAAAGATTGGAAAAAGATAGTGTCAGTCTTCGTGGTGGACAAGCGTACGCGCAAAATTTGTCCGCAGCACGAAGACGCAGTGATCCAAACACTGAGGTCAAAGGGTAAAGCCCTTAAGGATAGTGAAGGTGCGGGCTTCTTCATGTGGGACATTGCTACCCACACCAGAGGATTGCCTAGAAAATAGCCAGAGACCTAATAACGGATGATTACATCTTCCGCACAGAGTACGAAGGCAAAAGAAGGACCAGGGTAGCAGTATATGAGGTTCCTCCTCAGGTCATCAGGGAGCATCTTGCTGCGTACTTTTCGCAGTTCGAGCGAAATTTTAGATGCCTCCTGCGAGGACTGACCAAGGATGGTCTTTTGATTTAATGATCGACCGCCACGCCTTCCAGACCATCCCCAACTGTCTTGACGTAGGGGCCTGAGCTTGCCGGTAATCGTGGCCGGCCGCAAGCCAAAATGCTGGAGGGTGTGGGGAGACTGGTCACACTCTCCTCCTCCTGCCCAGAGAAGGCCTCTGGGAAACGGGCTCCAAAGACCAAATCCCCTCTGGCCGCTTCTGTTACGTCTGTCTCGCCTGTAGTGGGCATGCCAACATCCGGGACCGGTGGCTAGTTCCCCCGGTTGGGAATAAAAAGTTCCCTCACCCCGGAAAACCTTCGCCAACTGCTAGTGCAGCCATGGAGAAGGAAAAGGGAGAATGGCTGGTTGTTGGTAGGGCCAGGGGGAAGCGCCAAGCTGCAGGAACCTCGGTCCCCGGAAACTCCATAGACCATAGGCACAAAACAGCCCCCTCCCTCCACCAGCAAGAAGGGCGATGCCTCGGCCTGGTCGGCCCCTAGGGTGGAGAAGACCTCAGGAGGAGCACGACCCAGAGACATGAAAAATTTCCAAAAATAAAACGGCTAAAGCATATGCTGGAGGAGAAGCGCCCCATTTCGTCCCTCAGAGGACCAAAAAAAAAAAAAAACAGCTGGCATCGTCCACCCTGCCCATCGGCCTCTGCCCCATCCTCTCCCCGTGAAAATCGAAAAGAAAGTCAAGTCAGCTCAGCCCTCGCCCAGAAAAAATCACCCCTCTTAGTAGGGAACCCAGCCCTTTCCGTATCCCCTCCCAACCATCTCCCAGTCCTTCCCCCAAGAAAAAATTACCTCCGCCGGCGAAGAGGCATAGGAGTCCCACCTTAGAAGACAGAGGCGAGGAAAAAATCAACCAAAGCGCCTCATTTATTGGGCAAGGATGTGTGCAATTTCCAATGCCCAAGAAGAAAGAGCCAAGAACTTTGGCAATAGAATAAGTAAGTTAAAAATTCTCCTTGCAATGAAGAGAAATGCAAGGGAGAAAGACCTTATTAATTCTTTCCAACTTCCCAGAGGCGCAACGCCTGCTTACAGTGGTTCGATCTGCAGGACTGGGACCCAACCAAAGTGTGGGACATGCTGTTCTGGAAGCAGAAAAAAATATAAAAATGTCTCCACCGATCGTCTGCAAGGAAAGTCTTGGAGAAAGCCAAAGAATTCTGTGTAGGACAGGTCCCAATTTTGGTTCACCCCTCCCTGTACAGAGCTTTAAAACTAACAACCTTCCTAGGATGTTGGTAGCTTCTCCCGTGACGGCTCTATTGACAAAGAGATGGGCAAAGGATCTATGGGAGAGGCTGTCGGCATCTTCCCCGTCCATGTTCTGTCCAGGACCCCAACTCATTATGCTTCCACAATGGCTTTATGGTTAGCAAGTATGAATGCCCGGGGGCTGAGTCTGAGTCTCGGAGGTGAGACTCACTCATGATCTCCAGCGCCTCGGGGTTGATGTTTGTTGTCTACGGGAAACCCGGTTTTTAGCTGGCGACTATGAGGCATTCTGTCTGGGGATTACGATCTCTATTCAGCATGTTTTGATGGTCGGGATTTCTGGGAGTTTCTTGGCTGGTGAGCAGGAGATCGTGGGTGCGGCGTGTACGCTTGTCTTCGCGGATCCAGCGGGCAGGATTTGTGTGCTGGATATTACCATAAAGGAGAAGTCTTTTCGGCTCATTGGGGTTTGTGCTTAATGTCCATGAGGAGCGTCCTGCTTTGTTTCAGCAGCTCGGTCGTTCTTTGGAACATCGAGGCGGGTAATTTTAGCGGGGGATTGGAATGCCGTCCTTGACCCTGAAAGATCGGATAGGAAAGATCAGGTACTAACAACCCGGATGTGAAACCATTTCGGGAATTTCTCGACAGGAATGATCTTGTCGATAAATACCCGAAATGAACACCCCGGGAGGTAGTGTGGACTTGGACTAATAGGGGCAGCTCGGATTCGAAGGTACGCGCAAGAAGCTACCTCGACCGAGTCTAGTTAGGAGAGTCGACGTAGGGCTCTTAGGTTGTCCAAGTTTCCATTCCATAGTTTACACAGCGGGATCATAAAACCGTCCGGGTTCGTGTAAGCTTAGATAAGCTAAGGTTAAGTTGGCTGGCTACTGGAAATTAGACGCGTCATTATTTGATAGCCAAGATTTCCAGCACCAGCTTACTAACATAAAGCGGGAACTGACGGGGGCTGTGGTTGGGAATAAGTGGTGGGACACACTTAAATCCAAAATTAGGTCGTTTGCTGCCGACTATAGCCGTCGCTCCAACTTAGCTAATTTAGCGGCGCAAACGACGTTAGAGAAAAAGTTGATCAGGCAGTTAAATCCCGTAATAGTGGGGACGTAGCCTTAGCTAGGGCCGAGCTGGCCTCCTTGCTTATCAAGAAGGATCAAGCTCTGGTAGTTAGGAGCTAGGTTAAAAAGAATGTCTTCTGAGGCAACGAATATGGCCGCAGAATTGCGTGCAGAGGAAGCTAGGCAAGCAGCCAATCGGCATATCAAGGACATCACATTGCCGGATGGTCGTACCGTGACTACAGACGTGGGTATATGTGGAGCTTTTCCGGGATTACTTCCAGGATCTTTTCACCAGGGAGCCCGGTCTGAGCTCTGCTCAGTTCGACACCTATTTGGCTGACTTTCCCCGCCTCTCGGCGGCTGAAGCGGCTAGGTGCGAGGGCCCATAACAGAGTCGGAAATCTGGGATGCGCTGAAATTGGTTGGCCGGGACAAAACTCCAGGATTGGATGGTCTTCCCTACGAACTGTACTTGAGGCAGTCGTCCGTTCTTGTTCCTCTGCTGGCTCTTGTTTATAACAACTGGATGAAGCAGGGGTCTATACCTCGACATGCAGGGGGTGTAATCAAGTTGCTTCGCAAGAGCAAGAGCGGTGGGGGTGGCATAGATAATTATCGACGCTGATATTAAATACTGACTTAAAGATTTTTGCCAGGATCTTGGCCGGCCGTTTGCAGGCTGTCCTCCTCTAGTCTGATTGGCCCCGAGCAGACTTGTGCTGTGAAGGGCAGGACTATTCAGGACAACCTTCATTTGGTACGCCCTGATCATCAGGAAAGCCGACACCGAAGCCGCGCTGATCAATTTGGATCAGTCCAAGGCATTCGATAGGGTTGACCATCTGCTTCTTGGAATCTGTCCTTTCCGCCGCCGGTTCGGGCCGTACTTTCGCTCCTGGATCCGACTGCTGTATAGGAGCCAGTCCCCCGGTGCGCTGGTGAAGTGAATGGGGTAAGATCGAAGCCCTTCACATTATCTCATCCATTCGTCAAGGTTGTCCACTTTCGCCCATGCTGTACGTTCTTGCGTTGGAACCTTTCCTTCGCAAGTTACAGGCGAATCCGGTCCTTCGCGGAATTTCCGTGCCTGGTGCTACCACCTCGGCCAGGTACTCCGCCTATGCTGACGACGTTTCGGTTTTTGTGTCGAGCAAAGCCGAGATTGACGAAGTCGGCAGCAAGAAAATCAGATACTATGAGACGGTGACGGGGCCAAGATCAATCGCGATAAGTCTGTTGGCTTGCGATTGGGTGCGTGAAGGAGTTTCTCTTCCCGGACCTTTCCTCTGGACGGACGGGCCGATCAAGATTCTCGGCGTCTTTTTCGGTCTGATCTCCAGTTGAAATGAATTGATTAGGGAGTTCGGAGAAGGCCGGGGCGCGGACCGTCTGTGGACTCGGAGGAATCTTTTCCTTAAAGGGGAGGGGCGGAAGTATGTGCCTCGCATCTACCCGATTCTCCTTTACCGACTTTCCGTACTTCCTCTCCCGTGTGCCATTCGTTTGGGACTAATACAGCTCTTGTTCTCCTTCCTTTGGGGAGAAGGCAAGTCTCCCAAGGTGCGTGCGAGATCTGTCACCTTCATCCTTCTGAGGGCGGTCTGGGCATGCCTAGCGTTGAGATCCGTCAACACACGCTTCGCATTAGATTCCTGGATCGAATGTGTATGCTGGCGGATGAGAACAGCGGCCTCGTTCAGAAGGACGTCCATAAAACCATCCTTGAGAGAAGTGTGCATTTGTCGGAGGAGGAGGCCGGCCGTACTCCTCGTGGCGAATGCTCCTTCTATAAAGAATGTCGTTTGGCTCTCCAGTTTCTCTTACGGGCCACGGATGGCCTCTCCAACGCCCAAGCGTTGTCTCTTAGGGCATTATATCGGGTGTTAGTTAGGGGGGCCGTTCAAGATGAACTAATTGGCAGGCTCGGGCTTACGAAGCAGGAGGCTCGCTCCATATGGCCTTGGGCGCCTGGGTTGAAATGTCTCACTAACGATGAGGCATCACTCACCTGGCTGATGATCCGGAAGGCCCTCTGGGTGGGCAGAGGCTTCATGCAGCGGGCCTAACACCAAATCCAACCTGCGTGCGTTGTGGGCTGTCGACGGAAACCGTCGAACATGCCTTCTTCCACTGCAGTGTTGTTGCTCCGTTGTGTAAGTTTCTTGAAGATCTCATGGTTCGTATCCTGCGTGGAAAGTTCTTTGTCCTTGAGGCTAGTTCTGTTTTTGTAGCAATGTCGTGCCTCCGTTATCTAGGGCTGAGCACTATGTGCTCTTTTGCTTACTAGGTGTTATGCGAATCTGATTTGGACGACGCGACAGAAGGAATTCTATGGTGATGGGAAGTTTACCTCTTCCAACTGATCTTGTTCTTTAAGCATCAGCTTAAAGTCAAGATCAGGACGGAAAGGAAACGACTCACTCCATCTGAATTTGGCAAAAGGTGGGTGAGTCTTGCGCGTTTCTGTCGAGTGAAAGGTGCTGACCTGGAGTGGTTGTTTGATGCTGGTTAGGCATCAGGATATTGGGTGTGCTGGGCAGAACATGTGCACCCCGTCCCTGTTAGGTTAGTGTAGGGAAAGTTTGATTTTTCTGTTTTTTGCTTCATTGTTAACTTAGCTAGGTTATGATTGCGCATTGGCCCCCTTTTCTTTTTTGTCCCCTATTTTCTTGAGTTTAATCCCCCTTCCCTTCGCTTTAGGTGTTCAACAATGTTAGTTCTCCGGTGGATGCGTGGCGTCTTTCGTTATTTTTCAAGTGTGCTTTTCGTTTTTGTTATGATGTTTAAATGTGTGAGTGATTGTGTGAGTGATTGCTGAGCGGATATATAGTACTATTATATTTCTAAAGCCACGCATTATTTTTCGTCCGGGGAAGTGACTTTGCTGTCACATTGTTAGAGTAGTGGGGGGCTTTTTTATTACTAATACGATTTTATTTAGTTCCTTGTATATATCGTTTATTCATTGTATAAAACCATTGGGGATATTTTAATGTTGTTATTTTCTGCCCATGCCCTCCACTGAACATTGTAAATATGGGAGTTAAGTAGGACAACATAGAGCAGCTGAGGTATTATGGTGAACGTTGTAAGAATGGTAAGTAAAAATGTGGTATTATGGTGTCTGGTTTATTATAAG